>MDKI01173208.1:0-40664 GCA_005239505.1 Nicotiana paniculata | reverse complement strand
TATATATATATATATATATATATATATATATATATATATATATATATATATATCAATCCCTAATTCAAGTAAGGTAGAGCAAAGGAAAAGATAGCATCAATTCCACCATTGGCAGCCATTAAAAAGCTTTGAATTTGAGTTTTCAAAAATCATCATTTGTTTGGATTGGGTGTTGTTGCAAACAATTGGGAATATTATTTGGAGTTTACATCTCAATTTTGAGGATATTTTGGTGAATATTAGACTTGATTTTGGCTGAATTTCATATTAAAACTCGAAGAAGACATGACATACATTATACTTACGAAATTGTAGTAACGTTGTAGTAAAATTATAAAAAAAATTATATTTTGTTGTTTATATATATATTTTTTATTTAAATATTGTGTGAAAGTTGAACAATATAGTATAAAAATTATATTTAAGTGGTATGATATTGTAGTTGCATATAACTGGGTAGAAATAATGTATGAAAATTGTAGATAAGTTGTATAATATATAATTAGTGGTATGAAATTTATTTTTACTATGTATAAATCAGATACAAAATATACAAAAGACATATTATAAAAATTTGTATATTTTATATATACAAAAGACATATTGTATACAAAATACCAAGTGTATCTTTTAACTAGAAATTCTTGTTGCATTGCACAAATTAGGGTTGTGCATAATTTGGTAAATATTGAATTATCGTACCGAAATCGGAAATTTTGGTATTCGATATTTTGATATTCTGTATGGTATTTGTTTAAGTTTTAAAAATAATTTGGTATTTGAAAATAAAATACGGATACCGTACCGAAATATATATTATATTACACAATACACATATTATTAATTATAACATAAATATAAAAAGTCTAAAATTTTATTTTTCTTTATTTTATAAGTTCATTAATTAACCCTAAGCAAGTAACAAGATATTTTTAATGACCAAATTTATTCTTTTATGTACAATTTTATCTCTCTGGTTGATATTTGCTGGTTTTGTACAAATTTTTTGTCAAGAACGTTTTTAGTTTTGTACTTTTGAGTGCTTTAATTAAGAATATTACAGTCTATGGATCTACGCACTAGTTAGTATTCATACCGAATAAATCGAAGTTACCGTACCGAATAAATCGAAACTGAAAGGAGAAAAATCAAACTATACTGAATTTAATTAGGTATAGTATTGTTATAGCATTTTAAGAAACTAAATACATGTAACGACCCTACCAGTCATTTTGAAAATTTAAGCTCTGTTCGGTGGCGTAAGGTCTTGAACAGTTTCATATCGAGCATATCGACATGTGTGCATGGTTGGATTCAGTTACCGGATGGTCCAGAGTCGAATTGGAAGAGAAATTTTAATTTTGGAAGCTTAAGCGGTCAGATTTGACCGGAGGTTTGAATTTTGTGTAAACGGTCTTGGAATGAGTTTTGGGTAATGTCAACAGCTTCATATGGTGATTTAAGACTTAGGCACGCATCCAGAATTGTATTTGGAGGCCCGTAGAGTAATTTGAGGTAACTCGGCGAAAGTTAGAAAATGAAAAAGCTTGACCACAGTTGACTTTTTGGGATATCGGGGTCGGAATGGAATTCCAGAAGTTGGGATAGGTCTGTAGCATCATTTGTGATGTGTGTGCAATAGTTCAGGTCATTCGGACATGGTTTGGTTGGTTTCGGCATCGTTGGCGAATTTTAGAAGTTTAGAAATTCTTAGGCTTGAATCCGAGATTGATTCGGTGTTTTGATGTTGTTTTAGGTGTTCCAAAGGTTTGACTAGTTCATGTATTGGTATATGACCTATTGGTGTAATTTGTTGAGGTCCCGAGTGGCTCGGGATGGTTTAGGATGGTTAACGGCAAGTTTGAAGTTTGGAAATGCAGCTGGTGCTGCTATTCTAGTGTGGCCGCACCTGCGGATAGAGAACCGCGGGTGCGAGCTTCGCAGGTGCGGAAAATATCACGCAGGTGCGAGAATAAGCGGACTGAGCAGCCTCCACAGGTACGGAACATTGGGGCTCACGTGCGGTCCCCGCAAGCGGTTTCTGGGGCGAAGATGCGGTTTGTATCGCGCACTTGCGATTGCGCAAATGCGACTAAGTGGTCCCAAGTGCGGATGTCCTGGGCAGATTCTTATAAACGAGGGTTAGCCATTTTCTTCACATTTTGAGCTTTGGACTTCGGATTTGGGAGCGATTTGTGGGGATTTTCAAGCTAATCGAGTGGGTAAGTGTTCTTCACCTAGAATTATATATGTTCCATGATTTTATCTTTATTTTTATCATTTAGGTTGTGTTTTGGGTTGAAGAAAATGTTGGTTTTTGAAGAAAATTCTCAAAACGAAAATTCATGATTTGAGGGACGAAATGGTATCGGAATTTGATAATTTTTGTATGGTTGAACTCATATTGAAATGGGTATTCGGATTTGGTAAAATTTGACGGGTTCCGAGGTGCGGGCCCGGGGGTCGACTTTTGGGTTGATTTTTATATTTTTGTAAAGATCGAAGTTTTATTATTCTGAATAGTTCCTTATACGACTTATATGTGTTTTGAAGTTGTTCTAGTTGGATTTGAGTTGTCCGGAAGTCTTTTCGCCCGAGAAGTCCATTTTAGAGTACCGGGTTATCGTCTACGAGGTAAGTATCTTGCCTAACCTTGTGTAGGGGAACTACCTCTTAGGATTTGAGTCTTCTATGTTGATTGTAGCCCGTGTACGCGAGGTGAGGAGTGTTACTATGGCTTATTTGTAGAAGGTTGTCCTTTTAGCATTCTTAGGTCCTTATATCCCCTGCGAATGAAGTTGTAATTGCTCTGACTGAGATCCTAATTGCTAGTTTCATATCTTCCTGTTTAAATTAGAATTACTTGCTTTTAGATTTCCTTTGTTTTTTTACTTGATCTTAATTGACTTGATTGAAGATTTTACCTCTTCTATCATCATGCTATATTTTTCTTCACAAACTGCCTACTTAGCTCAAATTTATATGACCTTGCCCTATAATTGTTTAGCAGTAATTAGAGTATTATATGTTAGTGTCAAGAATGCCCGTGGGTCGTATATTGTGATTGATATGATCTTCCATTAAGCACTACTTAAGCCTAACTTGATGATTATACATGTTGATGGTATTTTCTTGGCATTTCCTATTGCGAAGCATTGATTCAAGTTGGGATTTATTTCGTGACGCTAATTAATTAAGCAAGATTGGTTATAGTTGTTTCCCTTGCCGGGATGATATTGTTTCCATTGTTGATTCCCTTGCCGGGACAGTATGATTTCTATTATTGTTCATGTTGTTGATGATATTGTTTCCATTGTTGACTCCCTTGCCGGGACAATATGGTTTCTATTATTATTTATGATGTTGATTCCCTTGTCTGAATGTTATCATTTCATTTTTTTGGATGAGAAAGAGTGTAAAGCACGAAGGTGATGTCGTGACATTTCATTTACATTATCATGTGAGGAAAGAGTTTAAAGCATAAAGGGTGATTTCATGTCATTGTTTATATTCATTATCATGTGAGGAAAGAGTGTAAAGCACAAAGGGTGATGCCGTGCCATTATTTATATTCATTATCATGTGAGGAAAAAGTGTAAAGCACGAAGGGTAATGCCGTGCCATTGTTTATATTCATTATCATTATCATGTGAGGAAAAAGTGTAAAGCAAGAAGGGTGATGTCGTGCCACTGTTTATATTCATTATCATGTGAAGAAAGAGTGTAAAGCATGAAGGGTGATGTCGTGCCATTGTTTATATTCATTATCATGTGAGGAAAGAGTGTATAGCACGAAAGGTGATGCCATGCCATTGTTTATATTCATTATCATGTGAGGAAAAAGTGTAAATCACAAAGGGTGATGTCGTGCCATTATTTATATTCATTATCATGTGAGGAAAGAGTGTAAAACACGAAAGGTGGTGTCATGCCATTGTTTATATTCATTATCATGTGAAAAAAGAGTGTAAAGCACGAAGGTTGATGCCGTGCCATATTATTGAAATTAAAAGCACGAAGTGTGATGTCATGCCATGTTATTGAAAGTAAAAGCACAAAGGGTGATGCCATGCGCGATATTGTGAGTGAGTGCTAATGCACGAAGGGTGATGACGTGCCATACTTTTGTGAGATCATGGCACGAAGGGTGTTTCCGTGCAGGTGAGGACGAGGGACATGCATTATGATGTGATATCTGTTTCCCCATGTATACATGTGCCCTTACTTTGAGCTGTTATTGTTGTACTTACATATTCGGTGTGACTTGTTATTATTGTCCTGTACTTGACATTTATCTCAATTGTTGTTGCACTGTCCATGTCTTTTACTTGCTTAATTTTCTCAATTTACGTGTCGTATCTGTCGATTTTTATGGGGAGGACGAGAGTAAAAGCACGAAGGTGATGCCGTGCACTTGTTCCATTGGAAACTAAGTATGAAAGACCACTACTGGAAAAGTATATTTTTAAAAGCTTTTGCTTAAAGGGATTACGTTTAAAGATGTTTCTCCTGCACAGTATATATGTAGATCGGAGGAAGTACCTTCCAAAGGAAGTTTTCTATTTAAAATGATTATACTTTAAAGTTTTCAATATAAATTTGTGGGTGAAGGATTACCTTCGAAGAACTGGCTAAATTGTCGGAGTTGTTGACTAAGGTTTGAGGGGGAAATTATTGCAGTGCCGAGTTACTATTTTTTTTACTGTGTTGTGGTTTCCGCTTTTGATTCATACTTTCGTTCTTTTTTGTGTAATATTACGATGTTCCGTTGTTATTTGTTGTATTTTCCTTCCGCTTTGTACTTGTTATGTTGTTAATTATATCGTGTAGCCATTAGACAGATGTCATGTCATGTTATTCTGCATAAGACTGCTTAATTTATCGGACCAGTGGGTGTCTTGACTAGTCCTCGTCACTACTTCACCGAGGTTAGTCTTGATACTTACTGGGCACCGCTGTGGTGTGCTCATACTACTCTTCTGCGCATTTTTGTGCAGATTTCAGGATTTGCATAGCCGGCCGATTGATTGTTAGTAGCGCGGTTGTTGTTGTGGAGACTCAAGGTAAAACCCCTTCAGCTTTCGCAGTTTCGGAGTCACTATCTTATGTTTCTGTTGCACTGTTGTACTTATTTCTGAACAGTGGTATTTTTAGGAGTTTTAGCGTAGTTTCTCTAAAGCTTATGACTTGTACTTTCCGGGTTCTGGGAAGAAGTGTAAAGTGATGAGATTTAATTCAAAAAGCACTTAAACTATTTTTATATTATAATTGATGTTTGTTAATAATAGGCTTACCTAATCCTTAAGACTAGGTTCCATCACGAAACCCAACGGAGGAAAAATTCGGTCGTGACAATACCAAAAATACCGAACCAAAATATCTAAATATTATACCGTATTGTCGAACGAATACCCCTAGGACAAATTGATTAAGACAACTCCAGTATGTTTCTTCTTCTGTTTATTTAATAATGGATTGAGAGCCTTTTAAGGTCGATTGTATATATTTTGTAACTAAAATGTATTTAGATTGGATAAATACCAAAACATAAACATTCTTCGCAATAAAATTCCAAATAGCACGGGCTAGCTAATTGTCAGACTGAGTTTGTAAAGTCATTAAAAAATAGTTATTATTTTGCTGAAACACGAAAAGTTCCAGAATAATATGTTGAATTATAGAGCTCCTGCATATAAACTTCTAGCATATTATATTAGAACTTCAGCATATTATGTAGGAACTCAGCATATAATGGAACTCCAGCACATTATGTTGGAATCTCGTATATAAAAAGATCGAACTCCAACTGAAGTTTTTTCGGATTTTAAAAGTATTTTTGCTCAAATTTTATCTTTACGTAAAAAATGGTTAAAGTTTAATTACCTTAAAAACAGTGGCTGAATCTGACTATTTCAGATTTTCTTCCCCTATCAATTGGGTAGGATCTTAATAGGCGTTTGGACATAAATTCCAAGATCTTTTTTTCAAATTTGGAATTTCACAAAAATTTGAGTTGAAGATGAAGTTGTGCTTGGTTATAAGTTTTGCAATATATTTAGATGTATTTTTTTCAAAACAATGGAACATAATTTATACCCCACAATTTGTAAAAAAATATTAAAACAACCCCGACTTAGTTATCCTACTTGAAACAAATAATCAAACATGCTGATTGTTTAACTGTACAAGCAATCTCTAATAGAAATTGTAGTGGCTCCTTCAAGTAAAAGTATAAATTGTAGATCTCAATAGTGGATGTCAAAATATAGTCCAAGACCACTCAATAAGATGGCGGGTAGTTGTATGTGTTACTTAGGTTTAATAACTGATTAGGATCTTTTTATAAATTTTAAAATATGGGGTAAATTTGTAAAATTGAAAAATACCAAAATTTTATTTTTCCATTGAAAAAATGATTTTCAAATTCGAAAATGCATTTTCAAGTTTGATTTAAAAAATTATAAAATTTTCTTAACCAAATATTGTTTTGAAATATTTTTGAGAAAAAGAAAAATTTCTTATGTCCAAACGGCTCTTATTTTGGATAATTAGCAAAATCTCTTTCTATTGAAATGTCAAATGAGATGGTAGACGATTTTCCTAAAAGCCAACACCTATACTTGCAAGCTATAGATTATAGAGATCAGATAAATTGAGGTGCGCTAAGTGGCGGACGCACGTGGTGATAAGTGGGTTCAGTTAAATCCGTTTCGTCAAAAAATAATATCGTGTATATATATAAATTACGATTAAAATTGCGTAAAATTTGTATAAATATTTTATTTGAACCCACTTGATAATTACTATTTTATGACTAAAATTATGTACTTCTAAGATTGAACTTGCTTGCATAAAATACTGAATCCGTCACTGGGTGCGCTAACTAGCTCCCACACTACTGTCATAAACCAAAAAGCATTTCACAAAAACTTAAATGAAAAGAGTACTCTTTTTCTTTAATATTGGTAATAATCTACTTACACAGCTTCTACGCCCCCATTCGAGTGATATCACCTTCTCTAACGGCAGTCTCATTCTAATTTTGGGTAGAAATGACGTGGGGTGACTATTTTTAATATGATATTTATTTTTTATTTGAGTGTTTTTAATATTGAGCAAAAATAATCATTATATTAAAAATTAGTATAAAAGACGTTTTTATTCATTCTTCATGAGTGTTGTGCTGCACACATGAAGTTAAGGATGTCATGTCCTTAACATTTACATTGCTCATATGAAGTTAAGGACATGATGTCCTAAAGTTTAACAATAGAAGGTGCAAATACAGAACATTGTGTCCTTAATATTTATACAACATTCATGAAGTTAAGGACTCTATGTCTTTAATATTTACCCAACACTCATAAAGTTAAGGGCATTATGTCCTTAACATTTACATTGCACACATGAAGTTAAGGATACCATATTCTTAACATTTACACTGCACACATGAAGTTTAGGACGCCATGCCTTTAATATTTACAATGTACATATGAAGTTAAGGACATGATGTCCTAAAGTTTAATAACGGAAAGTGCAAATAGAGGACACTTTGTCCTTAATATTTACACAACATTCATGAAGTTAAGGACACCATGTCCTTAATATTACACAATATTCATGAAGTTAAGGACACAATGTCCTTAATATTTACACAACACCCATTTCTAACACAAGGTATTTTCATCCGGGCAGGTAAAAGATCATTAAACACTGTCTAAAAAGTAAATACATTTTAAACAGTGACTAGCAGTGCACTTCCCCTCATTTTGGTATATACAAATGGACTTAATAAAGAATAAAAAATCACAAGACCCAACTTATAGCTTGTTTGATGGTTGTTACATATCGTTTCATAATGTATCATTTCGTACTGTATTGTATCGTACTATATCATTTGACAAATATAATATTTGGATAGATTGTGTTGTTTACCATGTGTTCATGATATCACGCATCAGCAATATGAAGAATAAACTTGCAAAATTATTAAAAAAAAATTATGATACAGAGTAAAATTATTATATAAAAAGGTTGGGTAAATGATAAAATAAAATTATTTAATAATAATGAAGGGTGAGATTGAGAGAAAAAGACGAGGTAATGACGCGACCACACCAAATCGATCGTTAAATAAAGCGACACATTTCTTCATTATGTAATAACTGATTTAACGATACGATACAATAAAATTAAGTAACAATCAAAATAAGCATTGTATTTAAAATAACAGTACGATACAATACAATAGGTAACAATCATCCAAACAAACTGCTAAATAAGATTATCTATTACTGGCCCAAGTTACTCTGATTGTTGACTCTTTATACTCAATCTTAAAAGGGATTTTTTCCTTCTTATACCATATATGAAACCTTATTATCAAATATGTGCATAGTATATAAATTACCCGCCCAGTACATAGTTTTTCTACAATTTATATACCATTTATTAATTAGTATTAAATAGGGGCAGAATCTTCCTATAATAGCGCGCTAAAAATCAGGAAGAGAATCTCGTAATTGATTTAGCCGGATTCAATTCAAATTTGAAATGGAAAACGTTTATCTCATCTGCGTATTTTTTTGTTAAACTACAATTGAAAAAAAGGACGAACAACTTCAAAAACTGAAAATCAAATTCTGAAATTCAATTCGGCGATATTTTTCCTTGTACCAAAAATTACAAAGTCGAACAATCATTCAACAAAATCAACTCACATTGTAGAAACCAAAATTGTAGATACTCTGTGTCAAGCATCTAATTTTGTTTTTGATATATTGTAGTTGAATTTTAATATTTATTATCTACAATACAACTGCTAAAAAAAATTAACTGTAATATACAGTGTTTCCAGATTGTAGATAAGATGTAGAGAAATTGTAGTTAAATTGTAGATTGTAGATAATTAGTAGATAACTTGTAGATATTTTATTGTGTAATTTAACTTGAACTGAAAATTATATACATAAATTACCTACAACTTGGAGGTATTTCATACAAATTATGAACATATTCAACTACAAAATTATATACAATCACGATATTGAGTGTGTCCAGAATGTAGATAATGTGTAGTTTTTTTGTAGACAAATTGTATTCTAACATCATAATAACTATGTTTAATATAACTAAGATACAATGCTGTAAAGATTGAACAAATGAAGATAAAACAACTAATTTATATTCAAGTGAACTACTAAAACTGAATAGAAATTAACAAAACAAAAAGGTCTGTTGCAATAAAACATAAAAGATTTGTTCAGAAAATTGTGTATTCTCCTTCAACTACCAACTAGCAACAACTAAACTACATAAACATGACACTATTTCTTCTTTCTCTGGACTCTTGTTTTCTCATTCAATGCAGGAGCACCCTTCCTCCTTGCTAGCCTGCATGTAACCTCGCTTTCACTGATTGACCAATCTTCACTGTTGACTACAAAATTTTCTCTTCATCTACAAAAATTCTACAAAAAAAGTTACAAATAAACTACAAAGTCAAACAGATCTCAATATCGTTAGATCTCAATATTGTTTCTACTACAATTAAACTACAATCTATGTATTCATTATACATAGATTGTATACCAACTTTGGGAATAACTTCAAATACGCGATTGAAATCCAATCTATAAAATTTTACATATTTAGGCTAACCTCATAGAATTATGAAGCAAGCAAGCTTAGTAATTTTGAAGTTTGGCCTATTAGTCCCAATACTTCACATACATTTTTGTCTGAAGTTGGTATAGTCCATATCTGAAGTTGGTTTTAGAAAGAAACGCAACATGATGTTACTTATCAAGCCTTAGCGTCAATTTTTATCTTTCTTTTCTTCCAGGCAGTTGCTTGCCATCATTACCATAAAACTCTTGAAAAGTTAACCATTATCTTCCCTGTAAAAGAAAAGCCAACAAATTTTTGAAGAAAGAGAGAGACGATGAGAAGAAGAAGGAATGGAGAAGAGGAATAAAGGGGAGGGGAAAACGGGGTTGGTTACGAATTATGGGGAGAGGGAAACGTGAGATATATGAACACCTTTAATTAAGGAGTAAAAACGTCCAATTAATTAGACCCTTAATTAAGTATGGTATAGAATTAGTAATTTGGTATACTAAGTATAATTAAGTCAAATCTTAAACATTGAGGGTAATAAGGTTTCCTATGTGGCATAGGAATGTAAAAATTTCATCTTAAAAAGTAGTTATGCAGTTATGTTAGAAAAGAGACTATCGAGGCTTGAGCACGTGAATTTATTTTCTTCTAATAATCGGGGCATTTGCATCCGTACCCGTTTTTTGTGTTACGTTTTAACTTATACTCGCTTTGTAAAAAAAATTGCAAGTGTACCCGCTTTTTCGTATAACTTCAGCATACGGGGCTGAAGTAGCAAAGACAATCACGCAAAACTTCAGCATTCTAGTAGACGGGCCTGAAGTAGCTTGCGAACTTCAGCTCTAGAGTTGAAGTTTTTGTCTTTGCAACCGGGGAAGTTCAGAGCTGAAGCCTTTGTCTTTGTAACTGGGGAACTTCAACTCTAGAGCTGAGTTTTTGTCTTTGTAACTGGGAAACTTCAGCTCTAGAACTGAAGTTTTGTCTTTGTAACTGGGGAACTTTAGCTCTAGAGCTGAAGTTTTGTCTTTGTAACTGACGAACTTCAGCTCTAGAGCTGAAATTTTTGTTTGTAACTGACGAACTTCAGCTCAGCGAGGAAAAGAGAGCTGAAGTTAATTAAAAAATAAGTACAAATTAAAAATTTTAAAAAAAAATAGGTATATATTAAATGGGGGCGATCAAATAGGATGCCCCGTGTAATTTTTACCTAAGAATCAGACCATGCCTTACGACGAAAGGAGGAGAAAGGACAGAACACTTGTCGATCTGCAATAATAAATTATGAAGAGGGGAAGTCCGAAATTATGGTGATAGGAGGAAAATGTATGAATCACCAACCGATTTGTGATATATTAAACCGTAAGAATGGAATATATACTGATTGACAAGCACAAAATTGATTAGAATACTGTATTAAATACTTTAATCCAAATTAGGATATTATGATATATTTGATTTGAATACTATATTTAAAATTAGAAGATTATTGTATGTTTGATTTGAATATTATATTCCAAATTAGAACATTGTGCTATGTTCGATTTGAATATTGTATTCCAAATTGGAATATTATAGTTGTTTGATTTGATTATTGTATTTTTTATTAGGATATTGTGGTGTATTATTTTAAATAGCTTATTCTAATATTTTATTTTCGTTTAGATATTATATCCCTAATTGAAACATTTTCAACTTATTTTGTTTTTCTTTTGATTACATAAATGAAAGAGAAGGAAAAGATTATGGAGGACTTCTTTGGCGAACATGTATAATTTCATTTCCTTAATTAAGAAAGAGGAGCAGAGAGCATTGCTTCCGCTTAATCACACGATATACATTATAAAAAATGAATACAGAAAAGGGATATTATCACTTTTAGGCCGCGCCAGAAATTATTTACATCTGGTAGCCGAAAAAGTGTATCAAATTTATATAATTTTTGTATATAACATACAGAATGTATATATATACAAAAATTATACATTTTTTCGGCTATTATTTTGAGAGGAGCTATACAGTTTCATTCTTCCTAAAAAAAAAAAAAATTGGGGCACGCACAAAAAGATAGTTAAAGAGCCGAGCAATTAGCCAATTGAAAACCATGAAGAAACTGAGAAGTGAGAAATAGATAAGGAGAAAGAGAAAAATAAGACGCCAAAAAGGGGAAGAAAACGGAGATGAAAACACTTCTCTGCAACAGTATCACAGTAACTAAACTAAAATAGTATATATTGGAAATGTATTTCTTTTCGTCCTCCACAAATACAGATCAGTAAAGATACTAAAGAGAGGCAAAATATAAAACTTGAAATTGAATTAGCCCATTATTCACTGCGTTGTTAACTGAAAGAAGATTCATTATGCAATATCAAGACATCTCAACTCATAATGGACTGAAAGTTTATCCAAAATTAACTTCTAATGCAAACATATTTGCCTGCATCTGTAAAAAAACACACCATTGACTGTAGTCTGCCCAAGCAGTTTATGCTTGTTACAATCATAGAGGATTTGAGGAACTGTTCTTGAAACATCTCATTTATAGTGCACAAGCAAGCGGAAATGAGGCAAAAAAAGATCTTCAGAAACTAATAGTCTTGTTACAGAAACAAACATATTCCCTTCTCTACTCCTCCAAGCACACAAGAAACAGGGTAGTTACTCCCTTCCAGTTCATAAAAAGGGGTCATTACCCCAAACTCATTGTCAAATTCGTGGAATAAAAAAAAGTAACGATAAAGAGAAGGAGAAAGTAGCTCAGTCGCATGGTTATGTTACTTGCTTAGCAAGCTGGATACCTCGAGTTCAATGCTCAGGCAACAGCATTTCAAACAAGGAAGTTGATTACTGTAACATGTGAAGGAGGCATTGTTTTTGTTGTTATAAGCAGAAGCTAGCAAAAGGAAAAGGAGTATAAACTCGAAATTCCACAAACCTACAAGGATAGGCAAAGAGATCTTGACCAGTATCCAGCTATTCAATATGCAAGTGGGTAACACCTAGGATTTCCTCTGGAAAAGTAGACCACATATAAACATTGAGGGGTGCTCCAAATTCAGAAACAAATGGCTTCCAATTTGCTTATATCAACTCTAAATAATATCAAACAGAAACAAAACTCTTGGTGCCAACCAAAACTTTCTCAATATGTTATTAGTTAGACAGCAATAGACACCAAATATTGTGAAATTATCGGTGTAATATATGCGAAAGTTCATTTCACACATTGTCTGGGTACTGGGGGTCCTTTCCACATCCTTAAGATCTTGGCCATAATTGAGCCACACGTTACGAACAATCTTACTCACCACAGAGAAAGCCAGTTCAAGCTTCCTACAAGCCCATTTCAGTCTACTCCTTTACCCAAACTCACCTCTTCCTCAAAGGCCCCCAAATGAATAGAGCAACCCAAAGGTCAAAACACGTTCCCTAACATAACTCCAACGATCCAATCGAGGTATCTATTATGAATTGGCAATTACAGCATTGATACCTAAAGAAGAGGTTTGAGGTAAGATTGTGTGGCGATATTGCGGATGCCGAAGATACCTCAGTAATTTGTTTGATAAGCCATGAACTATCGTGTTACAAGTTTATTTTGATGAAGACACTTGAAAAACAATACTTTCTTGATTGTGTTGTGGTGGAAAAGTAGATCACCGGCATTAGAGGAGATGCACAGTGGAAGAGCAGCAATAAGTATTCAGTCTCTTGACAAGGAGCGGAAACAGAGTGGACTGCTCTAGATGCCTAAATCACCTTTAATTGTATTAGACACAGAACATATTCTATACCAACAGTCCAGAGAAAAAAGAGTATTCTGGAGTTCCCTTCAACTCCCTGTAAGACACTGGGAGCAAACCTTTAACAAAGTTGGAAATCACAACTCTAGTGCATGGATCACGTTGATAGCCACCTTAGATACTTCCAACAAAGTCCTACCTAAAGGCTACAGTACACAGATATAATTTTCCTTAGTTCAGTATCATCTCTAAACTATCACTTTAACGCAAGGAGTAGTACATTGGACAAGAGACCAAAGGCGGATCCAAGATTTGAACTTTATGGGTTCAAGTTCGAAATTCTATCACCCCTCATTTTGTTTTACTGGGTTTCAAATCAACTAGTTGTACTTAATTCGTAATTTCTTTTATAACATATACAAGGTTCAATGCAAAACTACATAGTTCGGATGAACCCGTATATTTAACAGTCTATATCCGCCCCTGGACAAAACGTCATACTAGCAGAAAATAAAGATGTTCACTATCCAAATGCAAGAGGGAAAGCATCATAATCGTGATATTTGCTCATCGTAATGCACTGTATATTACCCAATGAAAATGTAAGTCGAGCTGCTCCATGACACTATTACAGTTATTTAATAATACCTTCACATGATCCGCGACATTTCAATAATAGTATGAACAACAAAGTCACAGTACAATTAAACGCATTTGCTCATCAAATTTCGAAGCATCAATAACAAATGCATTCACGTTATTACACACCTCTTATACTACTTCTTTAGCCGGAGCAGCAGCTTTCTTCAACTCATCATCCACAACCTTTGTCGGAATTGCTACGTATCCCATCTTCTTAGGACTAACGTCATCATCACTGTCATCCTCGGAATCCTCAAAGTCAAAGCGATTGGGCCAGAAAAGGGACCAGATCAAGTACATCGTTGCGGCGGTCAACGCACCACAGCCTACGCCGAAAAGCAAGGCTCCGACGACTCTCATGATATCCTTTGAACGATCACGAACGGAGCTCGTCACCGACGAGTAAAATTCCACCGGAATCATCATCGACGGCGAAGATAGACTCTGCAGTTCTACTTCCACCTGTTCTACGGCGTCGTCCCGATCGTAGAAGATCGGGTCGGGTCCACGGATTAACATTGGGTCGGATCTCCGGAAGAAAATTGATGGTTTGTTGAGTCCGAATTTTGAACTGCCGTCACGGAAACTGATGGAGCTGAAGGAGAAAGTTAGGAATCGGGGAGAAATAGAGGGGTTAGGGAGGAAGAAATTAGGGTTAGGGTTTTGAGAAGTAGTGGTCGTGGGGTTGTGATAATAGGAAGTGGAAGTGATGAAGAATAGGGTTTTGCATGGTCTAGCGGCGGCGGAGACGGCGAGGAGAGAGAAAGCGAGAAGTAGAAGAGTGAAATTCCAGGTCGCCATTGACGCGTAGAGAGAAGGGGGATCAGGAAATTATCAATGACGAGTATGGCTTTAGATGAAAATCTTGGGGAGGAAATTATAAATTATAAAGGGGTGGTTCGACGGATTATGTTGTATGTGCTGAGTGTTGGTCAATCAAGAACTCTGACGTGCAGAAGATGAAAGTAGCAGAGATGAGTATGTTGAGATGGATGTGTGGGTGTACCAGGAGAGATAAGATTAAGAATGAAGTTATCCGGACACAGTGAGAGTAACCTCAGTGAAGGACAAAATGCAGGAGTCGAGGCTAAGATGGTTCAATCATGTTAAGAGAAGAAGTATTGATGCTCTTAGGAGGTGTGAGAGATTGGTCATGCCGAGTTTGAGAAGAGGCAAGGAAGGCCTAGAAGTACTGACGAGAGGTGATTAGACAGGACATGACGTTGCTTCAGCTCGCTAAGGACATGACTCTTGATAGAAGGGTGTGAAGGTCGAAGATTAAGGTAGAAGGTTAGTGGGTAGTTTTTAGTTGCTCACCGATAGTCTTAGTGGCACGCATGTCCCTTCATATTCTTAGATTTTTATTGCGTTATGTGGTTTTGTTCGCCTCAGGTATTGTATTCCCTGTTTCTAGTATTTGGTACTTATCGTTTATCTCTCTCTTTTTCTTTTCTCTTTCTTCTTTCTTCCTTTATTGCTTTCCCCTTCTTCTTCTTATCCTTCCTGAGCCGAGGGTCTATTGAAAACAACCTCTCTACTTGCACTAAATAAGGGTAAGATTTGCGTACAAAATACCCTCCCCAGACCCCACTTGTTGAGAACATACTGAATTTTTTACCAAAAAGAATTTTCCAAAAAGATAAAGAGATCATGATAGTTTATATTTCTTTTGAAGAAAGTTCTTTTGTTTTATTTTTCACCTAGTGTTCTATACTCGTATTGAGCCCAATTAAATCTGAGTTTGCACCGAAAAATTTCATATTAGGAGATAACAAAAACGATTCTTTATCCATGGCTCGAACTCGAAATCTCTAAATAAGAATAAAGAAGTATTTACACTCCATCGCACCCCTTGTTGGTCTTTCAAAGAAAGCTACTTGTTAGCAAAACGATATAAACGTAAATATTTTTTGGTAACTAATTTTTTTATTAATTACCAAGTAAATATTTACATGATCCATAACAAGGCTACCCACAACCTGTTATCTCAAACAAAATAAACGAGAACTAACAAATTTCTAGTGTAGAATTTAAGTCTATGAAAAGTTGAATTCTAGGGGAAGCTCTAATACTACAAACTATTGCAATCTCCCTTGATATACACTCTCAGTTTTTGCGTTGTTTCTCAAAAACTTTAAGATTCCCTTCTACACATATTCCATGTATAAATTCATCATATACAAGTCTAAAAATTAGTGCATCTTGTGACTTGCCTTTAGCTCTAGTAATGATATTGTGAATATACTGTTCCCATCTGGCATGTAATGATCAAATCGTTCGTTTTGAGCATTTGTACTTCACTCGGTATTTTGGGGGCTCGAGTAGTTCTATATCATGTATTAGGACTTGTGTGTGAAATTTGAGTTCAATCTGAGTTGATTTGATATGTTTCGGCGCGAGTTTTTGGAAGTCGAAAGTTCGAAGTTCATTCAGTTTGATTGGAGGTGTGTTTCGTCGTTTCAATGTTGTTATGCGTGATTCGATACCTCGAGTAAGTTTGTGTTATGTTATGGAACTTGTTGGGTATGTTCGTACGGGGTCCCGAGGGACTCGGGTGAGTTTCATGTAGGTTTGAGTTGTGTTGTGCTCATTTTTCTCATGTTTCGACGTTGTTTCTTCAAGTATAAATGGTACCACATTGAACAAATGAGCTCCGATTTCTTTTTTTATTAAAGCATTAGATCCGTATCATAATTACGGATCTGTTGCAAAAAGAATCATCGAATTTGTACATCGTATGAGAATTTTATGGTTATTTTACTAAGAATTGGGTTGCTAGATTTTCAGATTAATTACGAAATTGCCACTGACTTCGTATTTAAAAATCTCCACTATTTTCAAATATTAAAACCAACATATCTCCTTCATTATAAGGTCAAATGGAGTGATTCAAAAACCTAACTTAATTGAAAATTCACAAGAAATCTATTAGAGGCATCAAAAGAAAGTTTCGGGATCGTTTGGCATGCAAAACGAGGCAGAACAGCTGGACAAAAATACTTTATATCGAAGGTTTATTCACTTGGTCATATTTTGAGTTGGGGAGCTCGGATTTGGACAATATTTGGAGGAGATTTTCACCATATAAATTGGGATAAGTGTTCTATACTCGCTTTTGGTTATATTTCATGAATCCCTATTCATTTTTGGCATTTGACTAATGAATTCAAAGTGAAATTTGGGGGTTTTGTCTAAAATTTCATAAAGTGAAATTTTGAGTTTTGAACATCAATTCGGAGTCGGATTTGAGTGAAACTAGTATGGTTGGACTCCTAATTGAATGAATTACTGTATTTTGTGAGTTTTTTCGAGTTTCGAGGCGCGGACCCGGGTTCGACTTTTTTGTTGATTTTGGGAATTTGATTAAAGATTCAACCTTTATCGATTAGGTTTGTTTCCTTTGGAATTATTTGATGTGTTTGAGTTGCTTTTGGCTAGTTTCGAGCCGTTCGGAGGTCGGTACACGCGGGATGGAATTTTTGGAGCATCGTTTGGCTTGCTGGGCGTTTGTATTGTCTTGTTCGAGGCAAGTAACTCTTCTAAACTTAGTGATGAGGGTATGATACCCCGCAATACGTATGGTGTGATTGGTATTGAAGTGACACACATTCTAGGTGACGGGCGTGTGGGCGTACACCATGTGAATGGGACTCTGTTGCTTCCATGGCACTGTATAGTGGCCCTAGTTTGTTTATATTTGTGTTTTCACCATTGAGATGTCAATCATGCTAAATATCATGTTAGGCTTCATGCTGATGTTGTTAGGACCCATAGTGATCGTTTCTTGTTGTCATCTCACTGATTTCATTGATATTTCGTGCTTGGTCATATCATGCATTCATATCATATCTCAGTCTTAGTTGTTATTATTGATACATCATATCATTATTGTTCCATGACACTGTGAGTCCGTGAGTGAGACTGGAGAGAGTGATGACTGAGTGAGGCCGAGGGCTTAAGTGAGAGTGACATTTTAAGATCTGGTTGCACGTCGTACCATATTATATTATATTTTATGGGATCGGGCTGCACGCCGCAACATATTATATTATATTTTATGATGTCGGGCTGCAAGCCGCAACAATACATTGATTATATTATATAGGATTCGCGATATATTGATTATATTTTATGGGATCGGGCTTCACGCCGCAGCGATATAGCGCTTGGGCTGAAGGAGCCTCTCCAGAGTCTGCGCGTCGCATCAGTAATTATATAACGCTGAGTGATTAAGTGTGTTGAGAATTGAGCATAGTGAGAGAGGATGCGAGACAATGAGATTGAGTACTCTAAGAGTGTGAGTACATGATTCATCTCTAAGGTACATGGCATTTTCATGCACACATGACATACATGCATAAAGATGCATTTTTTCCTCGTGCTATACAACATCACGTCATTTATGACTTATTATACGCATTGATATGTGGGCATAGAGAGGTATTTTTCACTTGTTATCTGGAAATAAAATGAAATATCTTATTTATTGTGGAAAGAATATTTGAAAAAATTACAGTTTCCAAACTTACTCGTATTTTTGGTAAACGGTTTGTTTTTTTCACTGAGATACTTGAAAAGCATGCCCATTTTCCAGAACTGTGAACGAGCTGAGCATCTTACTTATGAGATACCTCGTTTATTACCTGTATTACGCTGTTATGAACTGTTGTGGAATATTGGTATTATACCCGATCTTATTTTAGCTCGTCACTACTTTCAACCTAAGGTTAGGTTTGTTACTTACTGAGTACATGGGGTCGGCTGTACTCATACTACATTTATGCACCTTGCGTGCAGATATTGGCTACTGATGTTGTTACGTTCGATGGGAGCTGGATTGAAGATGTACCTATGTTTCGGTTGAAGCTGTCCCTTGTTCATGGTATCTTTAGATCTATAAAACTCTGTTTATGTACTTCTCAAACAGAATTTCTCTTTAGCTTTGTAAATTCTATTCTTAGAAGTTCATGATTTGTACTACCAGTCCTTGGGAAATGTATAAAATTGAGAAAATTTACTATTGTTTATTTGTCTTGTTAATATCATTGAAATTGAATAGTTATTAGTTGGCTTACCTAGCAGATTGGGTCAGGTTCCATCACGACTAATGGATTTGGGTTCATGACAAGTTAGTATCAGAGCTCTAGGTTCATAGGTTCTACAAGTCATGAGCAAGTGTCTAGTAGAGTTTTGCGGATCGGTATGATGACGCTCATACCTATCTTCAAGAGGCTAAAAGAAATTTAGGATATACTTCCCCTCTTTCTTTCCTTATCATGCGGTATTGATTCATCTTGGAGCGTAACCCATTGAATTATTTCCACGCATTCGTATGCGCACATGAGCGCTCGGTATTAGCTATGCAACGACGACTTGTGTTCCATGGTTGAGGTGCGAGATGTGATTTTGGAATACTGATAATGGGCCAGTCTGGAGGACTTGAGGCCAGCTTTTGGAGGTAGCCTGAGCACGGAGATTTGAGTTGTGTGAGCACGTGCTTTTGGGACTTATATGTCTATTAGTGGGATTTGTGATTGGATGACTATGTGGTGAGTATGATTTGATTGTGAGGCGTGTTCAGATTATTCGAATGTGACGAGAAGAGTTTACTTGAGATGTAGCAAGGACTATTAGGTGTTTAATTTCATTCTTGATTTGGCGTATGGCCTCGAGTTATGGGTGTGTTGAAGGACCTCTCATGTTGTTCAGTTTTGGAGTGAAGTAGATTTTCATGTCGTGTGATGAATTCAGAATCAAGAAGATTAAGTTATTGCATAGTAGTTGTGACTGTGAAAAGGTATAGAGAGATGTCAGTTTAAGGTAGAGCAGGTGGGTTATCTTCTGCGAGTGTCTTGAGGTTGTGTGGCCCGTATGATGTTTTATAGAGAGTTATCTTTTACGAATGAATGATATATGTTGCACTTTGAGTTTGGATCACTTGTGGAAGTTGGCTTGACTATTACAAGGGTGAATGCGAGATTTGCAAATAATTTGAAGTATTAGATGGCTTGCGTTACAGGAGCTCAGGAAGGATTTAGTTGAATCTAACAACGGTATTATGGAAGTAATAGAATATTGTATGTTATGATCTATGGCTTTGAGCCAAGTGGAGGAGTCTCCTATCGACAAGTTGATTGCACAATTATGTGTTATATTGGTTTTAGTTTAAGGTATACTGGTGAATCATTTATGACTGCATGGGTTGATATTGAGGATGACTCGAGTAAGGGAATTTCTGGATACGGGTTGTATTACACCCTATGAGTGTATGGGAATAATAAAATAATTGAGTGGTTATTCTTGAAGGATGTAGTATGCATGGAGTAGGAATTTCCCAGTTGCTTAGGAGTGTGGGTTACTCCCTTGGGTGTTGGTGTGCTAATGGGGCACAGGTCGTTTGGTCCATTTGGTCAGATTAATTGAGATTTGAGTAGAGTGGATGACTCTTGAGAATGGTTCTAATGGATTCAAGGTTTATATGTAGCGATTTGGAATTTTCAAGAATTGTATATGGCTAGAAACTGAGAGTTACATTGGACGGTGTCGAGACTTGTGGCATTTTTTTATATATACCATTGTGGATTATGCATTTCAGCATCAAGAAGGTGAAGGGAACAATTTTAGGTTCACATAAGGTCTCTTTAGAGTGGGTGTCTCGGTTGTGGTGCTTTGGGGGTGCTTAAGAGGGAAGTCAGCGACTTATGGGCCTTAGGGCATTGTGGTTTTATACTAGGGTCTCTTGTATGGTGAATTTTGGTTAAGGACGGTGGTGTTCTAGCAGGGAGAAGTATCAAATTGAAGGCAATTTGGAAGGGATTTAAAGAAATAGGATAGCTTGGTAGTAGGTTAGATCAACACAGTAATGGATATAATCGGTTCTTTGGGTACTTATGACGTGGCTAGTCTCTACAGGTGTTTCGTGGCAATACTCTTGGGTTTTGGCGACCTGCATGGCTGGGTTGAGTTAGATAGATTCGGTTTTGATAGCTTGGTTATGTGCAAATGGGTTTCAAAGAGTTCTCAATGGTTTTTACCATGGTTCGAGGGGTATATTTCCTACTAGCGTGGGGAAAATGTGGTGTATAGAGAATTTCTCCTAGATGAAATCAAATGGATGGTTCTTGGCTAATTGAGTATGTAGTTGCTTCTGACTCGAAGTCGACTATGAAGTTCTCGTATTTTTCTTTTCATATGATGGCATGGTATATGGGATGTGTTGTGTGGGATTGAGATTTATGTGAGCGAGATCACAATTCAGTTTTGAAGGGAAAGTCATGAAATTCGTAGGCAACATGGACGGTTTCAGATGACTGGGTAAATGATATTACTAATTAGTATGGCTTGATGAGAGTATACATTTCAGAAGGGGCAATGCGTTTGATTTATGGATACTTCACTGGTACTGCAACACTCTCCTGGTTGATCGACTAATGATATTTAAATTTTGCTATGCGGCACGGAAGAATTTTAGAAGTATTCCTCATGGGATGATCGTGTATGAAATATGTGTTAGACATTCTGGCGGTGGAGTTGGGATCATATATGGTGATTCATATGTTCTATGGATTGGGAAACTGGGAGTTCTCAGGAGCAGATTGTTTCATGGTTGTGGACTGTGAAGTCATGGCCGAAGCTAGCAAGATGATAGTATGTGTTATGATTCAAATTGTGGGCTTTCAGAGGTTTATTTACCTAATTGTAGGTGCCCGGAGTTTATTTGGGGATCCATTGGTAGGCCCAATTAGGATGTGTATTCTACACCGAGCCAGATTGGTTGGATCCATACTACTATTATTGAGAGATGTACAATTCGATTGTTGCTGAGCTTATTCATGTTCTGAAATTTTATGTGAGCTACTCTTCTATGCTACGAGGAGTTGTGATTCGTTGGTTTTAGGCACACATTGTGCTGTTCTATTGTGGTCTTATAGTGAAATTTGAGCGAGATGAGTAATTGGGTATTGCATGATTGAGGGCGTGTTGGTTATGTTGTTCTTTCGGGTTTTGTGTGGCATTGTGTCATCTGATTCTCCGTGGTTATGGTAATGCACTTTGGGCACTTGATATCAAATTTTGCGTGATTATTGATTTTGAGCAGGGTGGCTCGAGGTATATGATATGGACCAGCGTTTGGATGGAGTCGCGCATCGTAGTGGAGTTATGTTGAGGTATGAACCTTTGTGTTAGAGTCGGATGATGGTTCTAAGGTATGTGATAGGTTCTTAGCATTGTGTTGTGGTGGTACCCATTGAGCTTGCGGAACAGTTCTCTTGTTTGAGTCATTTTTGTGATTGAGTACATTTGGATTGTTGCTTATAGGTGCATGGAATGCACATTTTGTGGCTCTGGGTAGTATTGGTGTTGCGTGTCAGTAGAGTAGTTGGTATTCAATAAGACGAAGTCTTCGGATCTAGGATGGGTGCTATCAGATTTGGTTGTAGTATATTTGGAAGGATAATATCAAAAGTTGGCTTAGGAATTGGCTATATCTCTTGTTGAAGGAGAGGGAGCTCCACGACTTGTTGATTTGATGAATGGTTATGATTTTATGCGTATTCTTCCATTATCGACAGTGTACGAAGGTTTTAGAATGAGGTTTTGTTACATATGAGGTTTATTACCGGGATTGGGTTGTTTTGAGCATCACTGTGATCGGAAATTTTGCTATAGGTATTTGAGTTATGTGGTATATCCTGTGATTGTAACTTGGTTTATGGTTGTGGTTTGGAACAACTTGTTCAGACTTATACAGTGTGTAGGTTTCTAGATTCAAATAACCTTATAAGAAATTCCGAATGTTGGAAAATTGGATTCCAAGGTTTACGGGCTAAGGTTGAAGTAATGATCATCCGTATGTTATGTTTTCGGGCCTATATGGAATGGGGTGACGTGTGATCAGCCCCGAGTATGTGCAAGGTAAGGTTACACGGTGGTTTGACATTTTAGGAACAACTCTTGGCACGTTCGAGGACGAACGTATGTTTAAGTGGGGGAGAATGTAACGACCCAATCGGCCATTTTGAGCATTTGCACTTCGCTTGGTATTTTGGGGGAACGAGTAGGTCCATATGATTTATTAGGACTTGTGTGCAAAATTTGAGTTCATTCCGAGTTGATTTGATATGTTTCGGCGCGAGTTTTTGGAAGTTGAAAGTTCGAAAGTTCATTAAGTTTGATTGGAGGTGTGTTTCGTCGTTTCGATATTGTTATGCGTGATTTGAGAGCTCGAGTAAGTCTGTGTTATGTTATGGGACTTTTTTGTATGTTCGTATGGGGTTCCGAGGGGCTTGGGTGATTTTTGCATAGATTTGTGTTGTGTTCCGCTTGTTTTTCTTATGTTTCGACGTCATTTCTTCAAGCATAAATGGTACCACATTGAAAAACTAAGCTCTGACTTCTGTTTTGATTGAAGCATTAGATCCGTATCGTAATTACGGATTCGTAGCAAAAAGTATCATCGAATTTGGACATCGTATGTGGATTTTGTGATCATTTTACTATGATGGTTGCCAGATTTTTCAGATTAATTACGAAATTGGCAGTGACTTCGTATTTAAAAATCTCCACTATTTTTAAATATTGAAACCAACATATCTCCTTCATTATAAGGTCAAATTGAGTGATTCAAAAGCCTAACTTGACTTAAATTTCACAAGGAATCCATGGAGGCATCAAAAGCAAGTTTCGGGATCATTTGGTATGCAAAACGAGGCAGAACAACTGGGCAAAAATACTTAGTATTGAAGGTTTATTCATTTGGTCATATTTTGAGTTGGGGAGCTCGTATTTGAACAATATTTGGAGGTGATTTTCACCATACGGATTGGGATAAGTGCTCTATGCTCGATTTTGGTTATATTTCATGAATACATCTTCGTTTTTGGTATTTGATTGATGATTTCAAAGTGAAATTTGGGGGTTTTGTCTAAAATTTCATAAAGTGAATTTTTGAGTTTTTAACATCAATTCAGAGTCCGATTTGAGTGAAACTAGTATTGTTGGACTTGTAATTGAATGGGTTGTCGGATTTTGTGGTTTTCAGGTTCCGAGGCGCGGGTCCGGGTTTGACTTTTTGGTCGATTTTGGGATTTTGATTAAAGATTCGACCTTTATTGATTGAGTTTGTTTCTTTTGGCATTATTTGATGTGTTTGAGTTTCTTTTGGCTATTTTCGAGCCATTCGGAGGTCGGTATGCGTGGAATGGCATTTTTGGTGCATCGTTTGGCTTGCTGAGCATTGGTATTGGTTTGTTCGAGGCAAGTAACACTTCTAAACTTAGTGCTGAGGGTATGAAATTTTGGAATATGTGTTATGTTATTGGTATTGAGGTGACGCACATGCTAGGTGACGGGCGTGTGGGCGTACACCATGTGAATTTGGACTCTATTTCTTCCATGGCACTGTATAGTGGCCCTAGTTTGTTGATATTTGTGTTTTCACCATGTGATAAAGTAATTGAGCTATCAATCATGCTAAATGTCATGTTAGGCTTCATGTTGATGTTGTTAGGATGATGTGTGGCTATAATTTTATAGTTTCGTACATTATTTGCCTTGCATTTTACATGCTTTATTGATAAATTACACTTTATTTGAGCGTAATGAAGTCTATTTTATGTGTAGGTGAATTGGAGATGAAAGTAGAACAAAACGGATATTTAAACGTTGAAAGTGGGCTCAAGAACAGTGAAAAGGAGATACTTGGCGACGCCAGGCTTGAAGCTGGCATTAGGCTGGTGAGGCCAGGCAAAAGCCAGGTTGAAGCTGGCGTTAGGTTGGCGAGGCCAGGCAAAGGCCATATTAACTAGGCATTAGCCTGGCGACGCCAGGCCTAGGGCGAGGTCCAGTACGAGTTTTGAAGCTTTATTCGTCTCCTGGTTTGACTGGGACTTGACCTACACGTTTAGGTCTTTTCCTACACTTATAAATAGACCTAAAAACGCCACTTTGAGATTTGTTTTGGCGACGAGAGGCAAGGACATTACGTGGATAACTTTTGGAGGAGAAAATCATAGAGTTCTTCATCCCTTTTTCTTTTCTTTGTTATTTGTTTATGCAAAATACTTGGAAAATTGTTACTACGAACATCAGTGGCTAAGCACTCTAGTTCTAGGGTTGTGTTTGACATGATTATTAACATTTATTAACTACATATTCGTTTATTTGGATTATCATCTTGTGGTTGTTTCTCTAATTCTGTGCATAATTGCTTAATTGTCTGGCTAGCAGTTGAGTTCTATTTACTATCTATGCTATGCTTGGGAAAGCCGTGTTTTGATTAGAGTAGAATTAGAGAGAGCTTGTTTATGAACCCGTGGCTTGGGAGAAGATTTCGCGGTTAGGATAGGAATATACCTAATAGTATTGCTTAATTGAATACCGTATTATATTCGTTCGTGATAGAATCAATACCATAGGAATATATGGTTGATATATTGTGGGCAGGCGAGTAGTATTGTGGGAACAAGATATTCATATAAACGATCCGGTTAATTAGCAACCATAGATAATCTGGATTAACGAGTGTGATTATTGAACTTAATAGGATTGATAAACCAACCATAACCCTGGAATTTCCATCTCTTCTGAAGTAAAATCTCGTCATACAAAATCGCACTCTTGATAATTTAGTTGTTATTTGTTTAATTTCCGCAATAGTAGATTAATAGAAAAATATTACTCTTAAATATCTTGGACAATTAATTGATTTTAGTTTTCTTAGTTAACGATCAATCTAAATCTCTGTGGGTTCGACATCCGACTTTCGAGTCACTTTATTACTTGACGAATACGTATACTTGCGTGTGTGTTTGGTCCCAACATATGACCCAGTCATATTCATGCATTCATATTATATCTCAGTCTCAGATGTTGTTACTATTACATCATATCATTGTTGTCGGGCTAGTTTCATGACATTGTGAGCCAGTGAGTGAGACTGGAGAGAGTGATGAATGAGTGAGTCCGAGGGCCTGAGTGAGAGTGATATTTTGGGATCGGGCTGCACGCCGCAACATATTATATTATATTTTATGGGATCGTTCTGCATGTTGTAGCAATATATTGATTACATTTTATGGGATAGGGTTGCACGCTATAGCAATATAGTGCTTCAGCTGAAAGAGCCCCTCCGGAGCCTGTACACCCCCAGTGAGCGCAGTCGACTATATATATATAGGTATGTGTGTGTGGATCAATGTCACGACCCGATTTGACCCTATGAAAGGTGTCGTGACGACACCTAGTCTTTACAACTAGGTAAGCCTAATATTACGTAAAAATGTAAGGAAGACACAACATTTAAAAGATAAAACAGCACATTGTGTATAACCAAAAAATAATTTCACTCGACATATATAAAAGATAGCTTCCCGAGACCCGGAATATCGCTAAGTCACAAGCTTCTATAATATATTGTAGCTCTATACAAAAGTCTAAAGATTCATAAGAAGACTCTAGACAAGGAGTAGAAGGGGACTCTGAGGATTTTGCGGACGCGGGCAGAAGTACCTTGAAGTCTCCTAAAAATCAGCAACACATACTATCCTCGAGGCTGATAGCTCTTACTTGGATTTGCATACGAAAAACATGTGCATGAAAAGACATGAGTACACCACAATGGTACCCAATAAATGCCAAGCCTAACCTCGGTCAAGTATTGATGAGGTCAGGTCAAGGCTCTACCGGAGTAAATATAATCAAATTAAACAGTAAAAGATATAAGTAAATTTGCGGTAAACAGTTAAAGAAATTTTCAATATTTAACAATTAAAGGAGTCCTCGGCTCGGAACAAGGTAAAGCACAATAGGAAAACTCCCGGGATACCGTCCCATAGTTCTAAATGATTATGCAGTACATGGTCATCTCCCGGAATACGTCCGTAATCCCAAAAGTAAATATGCAGTGCGAGGGATCTCCCGGAATACGTCCGTAGTTCCAAAATAAATATGCAATATAGGAGGATCTCCCAGAATACGTCCGTAGTCCCAATTTAAATATGCAAGACAGGGGGATCTCCCGAAATACGTCCATAGTCCCAATTTAAATATACAAGAAAGGGGGATCTACCGGAATACGTCCGTAGTCCCAATTTAAATATGCAATGCAAGATAAAATGACAGGTATGGCATCGAGTTATACAGTTTAAAATAAATACGGGTAAGGAAAATAAGGACTTAACTAAGCATGGCACACAGAAGATCAAATAGGCAATTGAAGATGTAAGCATGCTTCCCTTATCTAAGCTAAACAATTAAACATATTAGTGCAATTTAATGAGGGAAAGCAATTTATGACTTAGAAAGGAAAAACGGGATTTTTGCAATAATAGCCCGGGTACGTACTCGTCACCTCACGTACACGGAGCCCACACATCAATTAATATCAACATCCTAAGGTGAAGTCCCCAACACAAGGTTAGGCAAGCCACTTACCTCAACCGCTCAACTCAACTCGATATCACGTTCTTGCCACGAGTATCCGACTCCAAATGGCCAGAATCTATTCAAATCAATTGCATAATGTAAATATAGCTACAAATAACTCATTTAATTAATTATGTCGAAGCTAAAGCGCGAAATTAGGAAAAATGCCCAAAAAGTCTCTCTGGGCCCACGTCTCGGAATCGGGCAAAAATCACAAATTACGAACACCCATCTACTCACGAGTCTAACCATACCAAGTTTACTCAAATCCGATACCAGATTCTCGATCAAAATCCCAAAATTTGATCTAGGAAATTTTCTAAAATTTTCCCCAATTTTTCAACTGAACTCCGAAATTAGATGATAAAATTAAGCATAGATTAGCGAGAATTAATCAAACTAAGTAAGAATCACTTACCCTAAGCACCCACATGAAAATCTCTCCAAAGATCGCCTAACCTGAGCTCTCAAGTCCAAATGGTGAAAAATGACATAAACCCTCGATTTTGAACTTTAAATCTGCCCAGGAATTCCTTAATAGGCGATCGCGGAAACACCGACACGATCGCGAAGAACAACTTTGCTACCTCATGATTTTACTCTACGCGACCACGTCGCACCCCACGCGAATGCGATGCATTGGCTCCTTAGGATTACGCAATCGCGATTGACCCCACACGATCGCGATTGACCCTACGCGATCGCGAAGGGTAACGCCCAGCTTCCTTTTACGCCTTATTTCTTCTTCGCGAATGCGGTCTGGCCCACGCGTTCGTGATGAACAACCTGACTGACCTACGTGATCGCGTCCTGTTCTTTACGAACGTGATGAGTTATCCCAGCTGGCTTCTCGATTTCCCTACGGGATTGCGGTCCTCCTCACGCGATCGCGATGAAGAACACCAACTGCAGAACACCAGCAAAAACCAACCAACTCCTTAAGTCCAAAAATGACTCGTTGAACATCCGAAATACACCTGAGGCCCCCGGGACCTCAACCAAACCAACCCACCAATCCTATAGAACCATACGAACTTAGTCGAGCCTTCAAACTACCTCGAACAACACCAAAAACATGAGTTGAGCACAGATTCAAGCCTAAGAACTTAGAATTTTCTAATTCTACAAATGATGCCGAAACACATCAAACTTAGTCTGAATGACCTCAAATTTGACACACAGGTCAAAAATGCACTATGAACTACAACCACTCTCAGAATTCCATCCCGAGCTCGAGATCAAAATTTTCCTCTATCTGCCGAAATCGCCGAAAATCTAACTTTCGCCAATTCAAGCCTAAATCTACTACAGACTTCCAAAACACCTTCCAGATGCTCTCCTAACCCAAAAATCACTCAACAGAGCTAACGGAGTCGAAGGAATCCCATTCCAGACCTGTCTTCATATAGTTCCAAATACGGTCCAAATTCTAAGGCTTAAACTCACATCTAGGGACTAAGTGTCCTAGAACTCTCCGAATTCCATAACCAATCACTCCGGCAAGTTCCAATAGCATAAACAAACGTGGGGAAAGAAATTCTTAGAGGATCGGGGAACTAACTCTCAAAACGACCGGCCGGGTCGTTACATTCTCCCCCTCTTTGAATAATTGTTTGTCCTCGAACGAGTAATGAGACATACCTGAAGTTGTGAAAAGATGAGGGTATTGGCTGCGCATATCCTGCTCGGTTTCCCAAGTCGCCTTCTTTACTGGATGACCCTCCACTGGACCTTCACTAAAGCAATGTTATTTGATCTGAGCTTCCGGACCTGCTTGTCCAAAATGGCTACTGGCTCCTTAACATAAAATCAATCGTTGTCCAACTGGACTGAGTTGAAATCGAATGCATGAGTCAGATCACCATGATACTTCCGGAGCATAGACACGTGGAATACCTGATGAACTCCTGCTAGGCTGAGAGGCAAGGCAAGATCATAAGCAACCCCCCAATGCATCGCAATATCTCAAATGGAACAACGAACCTCGGGCTCAGCTTACCCTTCTTTCCGAATCTCATGACGCCCTTCGTAGGTGATACCTGAAGCAACACCCACTCATCAACCATAAATTCCAAATCACGAACCTTCCGGTCCGCATAACTCTTCTTCCTGGACTGGGCTATGCGAAGTCTCTCCTGAATCACCTTCACCTTATCCAGGGCATCCTAGACCAACTTCGTACCCAACAATCGGGCCTCGCCGGCTCAAACCATCTTACTGGGGACCAGCACCGCCTACCATACAAAGCCTCATGCGGTGCCATCTGAATGCTAGACTGGTAACTGTTGTTGTAATCAAACTCTGCAAGCGTCAAGTATTGGTCCCGTGACCTTCCGAACTCCATCACACAGGCACAAAGCATATCCTCAAAAATCTGAATCGTGCCCTCGGACTGCCCGTCCATCTGGGGGTGAAAGGTTATGCTCAG
Source organism: Nicotiana paniculata (assembly GCA_005239505.1). Classification (NCBI taxonomy): domain Eukaryota; kingdom Viridiplantae; phylum Streptophyta; class Magnoliopsida; order Solanales; family Solanaceae; genus Nicotiana; species Nicotiana paniculata. Next base: position 10,808 of record MDKI01173208.1, on the reverse strand, counting down.
CTCCACCCTAGTACCCAACTCCGGTTGTACGGCTCTCCAGAACCGTGATGTGAACTGAGTACCTCTATCTGAAATGATAGATACTAGAATACCGTGAAGGCGAACATTCTCTGATATAAATCTCAGCCAACCTCTCAAACAAATAAGTGGTCAACACCGGAACAAAATAAGCTGACTTGGTCAGCCGATCCACGATCACCCAAATAGCATCGAACTTTCTCAAAGTCCGTGGAAGTCCAACTACAAAGTCCATGGTGATCCGCTCCCACTTCCACTCGGGGATCTCTAACCTCTGAAGTAATCCACCCGGCCTCTGGTGCTCATATTTGACCTGCTGATAGTTGAGACACTTGGCCACAAACCCCATATATCTTTCTTCATCCTTCTCCACCAATAGTGCCGCCTCAAGTCCTGGTACATCTTCGTGGCACCCGGGTGAATGGAGTACCGCGAGCTATGGGCCTCCTCAAGAATCATCTCCCGAAGCCCATCTACATTGGGAACATAGATCCGGACTGCATCCTCATCACACCATCATCACCAACAGTTACATACCTAGAATCACCTCGCCGAACACTGTCCTAAAGAACTAGAAGGTGGGGTTCATCATATTGGCGCTCTCTGATATGGTTATAAATAGAAGACCAAGCAACCACACAAGATAATACCTGAATGGGTTCTGAAATATCCAACCTCACGAACTGGCTGGCTAAGGACTGAACATCCAAGGCTAAAGGCCTCTCAGCTACCGGAAGATATGCCAAACTCCCCAAACTCTCTACCCGGCGACTCAAGGCGTCGGCCACTACATTGGCCTTCCCCGGGTGGTACAGTATAGTGATATCAGTCTTTAAGTAGCTCCAACCACCTCCGTTGACGCAAATTAAGGCCCTTCTGCCTGAATAAGAGCTGCAAACTCTGGTGATCAGTGTAGATCTCACAAGGAACACTGTACAAATAATGACGCCAAATCTTCAGGGCGTGAACAATAGCTGCTAACTCGAGATCATGAATCGGATAATTCTTCTCATGCACCTTCAACTGTCTAGACGCGTAGGAAATCACCCTACCGTCCTGCATCAATACAACTCCAAGGCCAATCCTCGAGGCACCACAATAGACAGTGTAGGACCCCGAACCTGTAGGCAATACTAATACTGGGGTTGTATTCAAAGTTGTTTTGAGCTTCTGAAAGCTCCCCTCACACTCCTCGGTCCACCTGAATGGAGCACCCTTCTGGGTCAGTCTGGTCATAGGTGCTGCAATTGATGAAAATCCCTTTACAAAACGACAGTAGTACCCTGCCAAACCAAGGAAACTGGGGATCTCCGTAGCTGAGGATGCTCTAGGCCAACTCTGCACTGCCTCTACCTTCTTCAGATCTATCTTGATCCCATCACAAGACACTATGTGGCCCAAGATTGCCACTGAATCAAGCCAGAATTCACACTTAGAGAATTTTGCATATAATCTCTTCTCCCTCAATGTCTGAAGCACGGTCCTCAGGTGCTACTCATGATCTTTCCGAGACCGGGAATATACCAGGATGTCATCAATAAACACAATGACGAAGGAATCACGATAAGACCGGAACACACTGTGCATCAAATGCATAAAGGCTGTTGGGGCATTGGTCAGCCCAAATGACATGACAAGAAACTCACAATGACCATATCTGGTCTTGAAAGCAGTCTTCGGGATGTCCGACTCCTGAATCTTCAACTGATAATATCCAGAACGCAAGTCAATCTTGGAAAACACCCTGTCACTCTGTAGCTGATCAAATAAATCATCTATGCGAGGCAAATGATGCTTGTTCTTCACTGTAACCTTGTTTAACTGCCGATAATCAATACACATACGGATAGAACCATCCTTTTTCTTCACAAATAAAACCGGAGCACCCCAAGGTAATACACTGAGCCTGATAAATCCCTTATCAAGCAAATCCTGCAACTGCTCCTTCAACTCCTTCAACTCAGGAGGAGCCATACGGTAGGGAGGAATAGAAATGGGCTGAGTGCCCGACAACAAATCAATGCCGAAATCAATATCCCTATCGGGCGGCATACCTGGAAGATCAACAGGAAATACATCAGGAAATCAATATCCCTATCTCACATAGGCCAAATACGCATCACACCCCTTCTCAACCATCCGCCGAGCCTTATAAAATGAAATGACCCTGCAGGGAGCATACTCTAAGGTACCTCTCCACTCTAATCTCAGTAAGCCTGGCATAGCTAGCATCAGTGTCTTAGCATGACAATTAAGAATAGCACAATAGGGCGACAAGCAGTCCATACCCAAGATAACATCAAAATCTACCATACTGAGTAATAACAAATCAGCTCTGGTATCAAAACCACTAAGAGTAATCAAACACGACCGATATACGCGGTCCACAACTAGAGAATCTCCCATAGGAGTAGATACATAAATAGGGAAACTCAAAGAATCCCGAGATATCCCCATATGCGAAGCAAAATAAAAAGACATATATGAATACGTAGAGCCTGGGTCAAATAATACTGATGCATCCCTATAACAGACATGGATGATACCTGTGATGACTGAATCTGAAGCAACGACCTCTGAAATGGCTGGAAGGGCATAGTACCTGGCCTGGAATCCCGCTCTAGAGCAACCTCTACCTCTCCAACCTCCGTCTCAAGCTGCTTGAGAAGGTGGAGTGGCAGCTGGGGCTGGAAGAATGGCTGGAGAACCCGGTGGAGCACGCAGAGGCTAATAAGTCTGTGGAGGTGCACCTTTCCTGGCTCTAGGGCAATCTCTAACCATGTGACGAGTGTCACCATACTCAAAACAACCCCTAGGATGATGCGGAGGCTGCGACTGACTCAGACCTGGCCTGCTAGATTGGTCGGTAATAGCACCTCGAGCAGGAGGCATACTGGATACTGGCGGTGCATAATAGGGCTCCTAAGGTCTGGGAGGAGCTGGAACACTACTGGCTGCTGGAAGAGCTGAATGAACATTGCGACTAACAAAACTCCACGAGCTCCTGAATAATGACCAGTCTCACGAGACCTCTTGGCCTCTCTCTCCTCTCTGTCCCGTGCAAACATGCCCTCCACTCTCCTGGCAATGCTCACTGCCTGCTGATAAGTGATTTCCATCTCCAACTCCCTGGCCATACTGGTCCGAATAATGGGATGGAGTCCCTCAATGAAGCTATGGATCCTCTCTCTGAGTATAGCAACCAAAGTCGCTGCATGACTAGCTAACTCACTGAAACGGACTTCATACTCCAACATAGTGATAGCACCCTGACGCAGCTGCTCAAACTCTGCGGGCCAAGCATCCCTGAGGATCTAAGGGACATACTCATGCAAAAACATCTCTGAAAACTGAGTCCAAGTGAGTGAGACTGCATCGTCCGGACTACTCAGCTCATAGGCACGACACCACTGATATGCCGCTCCCCTCAGCTGGAAAGCGGTGAAAGAAAACCCACTCATCTCTACAATGCCCATAGTGTGGAGAGTACGATGAAACTTCTCAAGAAAATCGAGAGCATCATCTGAACCTAGTTTGCTGAAAGTAGGTGGGTGGTACTTCTTGTACCTCTCAAGTCTGAGCTGTTCTGCCTCATAAGCAGCTACCCCGATCTCATGTAGAACCGGAGCCACTAGGGGCATAGGAATATTCTCTGGGGCCTGATCAACCTGGGCCTTCTGCTCAGGAGTGCGAGCTGCGGGATTTTGTGCCCCTCCCCCGGCCTGATATGTAGAGGGAGCTATCGGAAGTAGTCCAGCCTGAGCTAGAGTGCTGAACATGCTCATGAACTGAGCTAAAGTCTCCTGGAGGGCTGGAGTAGTAATAGGAATCTCCGGTGCCGGCCCTCCAGCTAGAGCTGCTGGGGGCTCCTCTGACGCAGCTCTCACAGGTTCTCGGGCTGCACCGTGTGGTCGTCCTCTATCTTGACCCCGACCTCTAGCGGCTCTATCAGGGGGCTCGGGTGCCTGATCGTGTGTCCTCCCGGTACGGGTCTTCACCATCTGTGAGAAAGAACATAATAGGAGTTTAGAATTTTGATGTCAATAACTCGCACTACAAGGAAATAAAATTAATATGATTATTCTTAATAGTTACATAGCCTCCCGAAGATAAGTACGGACGTCTTCGCACCGATCCGTGAGACTCTAATAAACCGTCTTGTGACTCGCGACTCCTATGAACCTAGGGCTCTGATACCAACTTGTCACGACCCGATTTGACTCTCCGGAAGGTGTCGTGATGGCACCTAGTCTTTACTACTAGGTAAGCCTCATATTACGAAAAAATATACGGAAAACACGACATTTAAAATATAAAACAACATACTGTGAATAATCAAAAAATAGTGCCACTCGGCATATACAAAAGATATCTTCCCGAGACCCAGAATATCGCTAAGTTACAAGCTTCTATAATATATTGTAGCTCTATACAAAAGTTTGAAGATACATAAGAAGACTCTAGACAAGGGAGTAGAAGGGGACTCTGAGGATTCTGCAGACGCGGGCAGAAGTACCTTGAAGTCTCTTAAAAATCAGCAACACGCATTATCCTCAAGGATGATAGCTCGTACCTGGATCTGCACACAAAAGACATGTGCATGAAAGGGAATGAGTACACCACAATGGTACCCAATAAGTGCCAAGCCTAACCTCGGTCAAGTATTGACGAGGTCAGGTCAATGCCCTACCAGAGTAAATATAATCAAATTAAACAGTAAACGATATAAGTAAATTTGCGGTAAACAGTTAAAGAAATTCTCAATATTTAACAATTAAAGGAGCCCTCGGCTCGGAACAAGGTAAGACACAATAGGAAAACTCCTAGGATACTGTCCCATAGTTCTAAATGATTATGCAGTACATGGGCATCTCCCGGAATACGTCTGTAGTCCCAAAAGTAAATATGCAGTGCGGGGGATCTCCCGGAATACGTCTGTAGTCCCAAAATAAATATGCAATATAGGGGGATCTCCCAGAATACGGCCGTAGTCCCAATTTAAATATGCAAGACAGGGGGATCTCCCGGAATACGTCCATAGTCCCAATTTAAATATGCAAGACAGGGGGATCTACCGGAATAAGTCCGTAGTCCCAATTTAAATATGCAATGCAAGATGAAATGACAGGTATGTCATCGAGTTATACAGTTTAAACTAAACTCAACTCGACTGATATCACGTTCTTGTCACGAGTATCTGACTCCAAAAGGCCGAATCGATTCAAATTAATTGCATAATGTAAATATAGCTACAAGTAACTCTTTAATTAATTCGAAGCTAAAGTGCAAATTAGGAAAAACGCCCAAAAAGTCTCCCCGGGCCACGTCTCGGAATTAAGAAAAAATCAGAAATAACAAACACCTATCCACTCACGAGTCTAACCATACCAAATTTACTCAAATCCAATACCAAATTCTCGATCAAAATTCGATCTAGGAAATTTTCTAAATTTTCCCCCAATTTTTCACCCCAACTCCGAAATTAACTAATAAAATTAAGCATATATTAATAAGAATTAATCAAAACTAAGTAAGAATCACTTACCCTAAGCACCTACGTGAAAATCTCTCCAAAGATCGCCTAACCAGAGTTCTCAAGTCCAAATGGTGAAAAATGACATAAACCCTCGATTTTGAACTTTAAATCTGCCCAGGAATTCCTTAATAGGCGATCGCGGAAAAACTGATCGCGAAGGACAACTTTGCTGCCTCATGATTTACTCTATGTGACCGCGTCGCACCCCACGCGAACGCGATGTAGTGGCTCCTAAAACTTACGCGATCGTGATTGACCCCACGCGATCGTGAAGGGTAACGCCCAGCTTCCTTTGCTGCCTTATTTCTTCTTTGCAAACGAGGCCTGGACCACGCATTCGCGATGCACAACCTGACTGACCTACGCGATCGCGTCCCGTTCTTTGCAAACGCGATGAGTTACCCCAGCTGGCCTCCCATTTTCCCTATGCGATCAGGATCCTCCTCACGGGATCGCGATGGAGAACACCAGCAAAAACTAGCCAACCCCTTAAGTCAAAAACCCGTTGAGCATCAGAAACAGACCCAAGGCTCCCGGGACCTCAACCAAACCTACCGATCAATCCTATAGCACCATACAAACTTAGTCGAGCCTCCAAACCACCTCGAACAACACCAGAAACATGAATTGAGCACGAATTCAAGCCTAAGAACTTAGAATTTCCTAAATTCTACAAACAATGCCGAAACACATCAAACTTAGTCCGAATGACCTCAAATTTGACACACAGGTCACAAATGACACTACGAACCTAAAACTACTCTCGGAATTCCATTCCGAGCTCAATGTCAAAGTTTTCCTTATCGGCCGACATAGCCAAAAATCTAACTTTTGCCAATTCAAGCCTAAATCTACTTCAGACCTCCAAAACACCTTCCGGACGCGCTCCTAACCCCAAACTCACTCAATGGATCTAACAGAGTCAAATACTTTCGACTACGGTCCAAATTCTAAGGCTTAAACTCACATCTAGGGACTAAGTGTCCCAAAACTCTTCAAATTCCATAATCAATCACTCCGGCAAGTCCCAATAGCAGGAAAAAAAAGTGGAGAAAGCAGTTATTAGGGGATCGGGACACTAACTCTCAGAACGACCGACCGTGTCATTACAATCGGGCTACACCCCGCAACGGTTATTATAAAACGCTGAGTGATTGAGTGTGCTGAGCATAGTGGGTGAAGATGTGAGATAGTGAGATTGAGTGCTCTAAGAGTGTGAGTACATGATTCATCTCTGAGGTACATGGCATTTACATGCACATATGACATATATGCATAGAGATGCATTTTTTTTTCACGTGCTATACAATATCACATAATTCATGACTTATTACACACATTGATATGTGGGCATATAAAGGTATTTTTCACTTGTTATCTGGAAAGAAAATGAAACATCTTATTTATTGTGGAAAGAATATTTGGAAAAATTACAGTTTTCAAACTTACTCGTACTTTTGGCATTTTTGTAAAAGATTTGGTTTTTTCACTGAGATACTTGAAAAGCATGCCCATTTTCTAGAACTGTGAACGAGCCGAGCATCTTATTTATGAGATACCTGTTTTATTACCTGTATTATGCTGTTATGAACTATTATGGAATATTAGTTTTGTACCCCACCTTGTGTTAGCTCGTCACTACCTTCAACCTAAGGTTAGGTTTGTTACTTACTGAGTACATGGGAGTCGGTTGTACTCATACTATACTTCTGCACCTTACGCGCATATGTTGGCTGCTGATGTTGTTACGTTCGATGGGAGCTGGATTGAAGATGTGCCTGCGTTCCGGTTGAAGCTGCCCCTTGTTCGTGGTAGCTTTCAATCTATAAAACTCTATTTATGTACTTTTCAAACAGACGATGTATTATTTCGTTTCAGCTTTGTAAATTGTATTCTTAGAAGCTCATGATTTGTACTACCAGTCCTTGGAAAATGTATAAAATTCAGAAAATTTACTATTGTTTATTTGTCCTTTTAATATCATTGAAATTGGATAGTTATTAGTTGGCTTACCTAGCGAGTTGGGTTAGATGCCATCACAACTAGTGGATTTGGGATCGTGATACCGATGCAACTCACGTGAATGTACTAATCTTATCGAGCAATAGTTGATTTCCAATTTTTATGTGCTAATTGTCCACTCTATTTTCATGAATTCGGGCGTTAGGTCCTGTATCGCTTAAAATTTTATGGTCCCATCAGAAACGGCATAATAACCAGTAGTCATTGTTTCTCCATGACCGTTCCTCATTTTTGGCGTTTTAGGGCCATAAAATAGGAATTCATCACGATTTCTATTTTTTCGTGTGTTAATGTCCACGAATCTTCATGAATTTGGGTAACCGGCCACGAAATCACCTAAAATTTTGAGGGCCTATTAGAAACGACATAATGAATAATAGTCATTTATTCTCTTTGATTGTTCCTCTTTTTTGGCGTTTTAGGGCGATAAAATAGATTTAGCACGATTTTTTATTTTTTGTATGCTAGTGTACATGCCATTTTCATTAATTCGAACGACCGATCCTGAATCGCATAAAATATTATGGGCCAATTAAAAATAACTTAATGAACAATAGTCATTGCTTTTCCATGATCATTCCTCATTTTTTAGTGTTTTGAGGCCATAAAATAAGAATTCAACACGAATTCAATTTTTCATATATAATGTCTACACCATCTTCATGAATTTGGGCGACCGACCCTGTATCGCCTAAAATTTTGTAGAAGAAATGACCTAATAAATAAAAGTCATTGCTTCTCCATGATCGTTCATCATTTTTGGCATTTTAGAGTCATAAAATAGGAACACAACACGGTTTTCTATTTTTAATGTGATAATGTCCACTCCATCTTCATGAATTCGGACGACCGGCCCTGATTCGCCTAAAATTTTATGGGTCTATCAGAAATGACCTAATGAACAATAGTCATTTCTTATCCATGATCGATCCTCATTTTTTGTGTCTTAGAGCCATAAACAGGATTCAACATAATTTTCGATTGTTCGTGTGTTAATGTCCACGCCATCTTCATGAATTTAGGCGATCCTACCCGAATCGATAAAAAGATTGTGGTCCTATAAAAAATGACCTAATGAATAATACTCATTGCTTCTCCATGTTTGTTCCTCTTTTTTTTTGGCATTTTAAGGGTGATAAAATAGGAATTCATCACGTTTTCGATTTTTTTGTTCTACTATCCATGCATCTTCAAGAATTCAGGTGACCGGCGCAGAATTACCTAAATTTTTGTGCGCCCATAAAACATGAATTAATGAACAATAGTCATTTACTCTCTTTGATTGTTTCTCTTTTTTGGCGTTATAGGGCGATAAAATAGGAATTTAGCATATTTTTTATTTTTCGTATGCTAATGTCCATGTCATCTTTATGAATTCGGGCGACCGGTCCCGAATCGCGTAAAATAATATGGGCCATCAAAAATGACCTAATAAATAATAGTCAATGCTTCTTCATGACCATTCCGCATTTTTGGCGTTTTATGACCATAAAACAGGAATTCAACACAATTTACGATTTTTCGTGTTCTAATGTCCACACAATCTTCATGAATTCGGGCGACAAGCACCGGATCACCTAAAATTTTATGTGCTCATTAGAAACGATATAATGAATAATAGTCATTGCTTCTCCACGATCATTCATCTTTTTTGGCATTTTAGGGCCATAAAATAGGAATTCAACACGATTTTTAATTTTTCGTGTGCTAATGTCCACGCCATCTTTATGAATTCGGGCGATCGGTCCCGAACCACCTAAAATTTTGTGGGCTCGTTAGAAATTACCTAATGAACAATAATCATTTCTTATCCATTATCATTCCTTATTTTTTGGCGTCTTAGGGCCATAAACAGGAATTCAACACGATTTTCGATTGTTATTGTGCTAATGTCTATGATATCTTCATGAATTCGGACTACCAGACCCGAATCAACTAAAATTTTATGGACCTATCAGAAATAACCTATGAATACTAATCATTCCTTCTCCATGACCTTTCCTCGCTTTTGTATTTTAGATTTATAAAATAAGAATTCAACACGATTTGTGATTTTTCGTGTGCTCCACGCCATCTTCATGAATTCGAGCGACCGGTGCCAGATCACCTAAAATATGGGCTACAAAAAATGACATAATAAATAACAGTCATTGCTTCTCCATGACATCTCCTCATTTTTTAGCATTTTATGACCATAAAATAGGAATTCAACACGATTTTCGAGACCATCTTCTTGACTTTAGGAGATCGGCTCCGAATCACCTATAATTTTGTGGGCCCATCAGAAACAACCCAAGGAACAATAGACATTGCTTATCCATGATTGTTCCTCGTTTTTCGGTGTTTTAGGGCCATAAACCAGGAATTCAACACGATTTCCGATTTTTGTGTGCTAATGTTCACGCCATCTCCATGAATTCGGGCGACCGTCTCTAAATCGTCTAAAATTTTGTGGGACTATTAGAAATGACCTAATGAACGATAATCATCACTTGTCAATGACCGTTCCTCATAATTTGGCATTTTAGGGCCATAAATAGGAATTCAACACAATTTTTGATTTTTCGTGTGCTAATGTCCACGCCATCTTTAAGAATTCAGGTGACCGACCATGCACCTAAAATTTTGTGGGACCATCATAAATGACCTAATGAATCAAATTCATTCCTTCACTATGACCGTTCATCCTTTTTGGCATTTTTTAGTACCATAAAACAGGAATTCATCCCATTTTTTATTTTTCATGTGCTAATGTGCACACCATTCTCATGAGCGGGCTATTGGTCCCGAATTATCTAAAATTTTATGGGCCCATCATAAACGACATAATGAACAATAGTCATTGCTTATACGTTATCGTTCTTCATTCTTTTGGCGTTTAAGGTCATGAAATAGGAATTCTACACGATTTCCTATTTGTCGTGTGCTAATGTTTACGCCATCTTCATGAAATCGGGTGAATGGTCCCGAATCACCTAAAATTGTATGGACTTATTAGAAATGACCTAATGAACAATAGTCATTACTTCTTCATGAGAGTTCCTCAATTTATGGCATTTTTGGGCCAAAAATAGGAAATCAACACGATTTTGATTTTTGGTGTGCTAATGTCCACTACTTTTTTATTAATTCGGACAACAGGCCCCGAATCGTCTAAAATTTTATACATCAGAATTAAGCTAATGAGAAATAGTCATTGCTTCTCCATGATATATATATATATATATATATA
>ML305817.1:0-16439 GCA_005239505.1 Nicotiana paniculata | reverse complement strand
TGGAGGGTTTTTCAATTTGGGGTTTGTGTTATTTTGGTTACAAGACAGCCCTATTTATAGTGTTGTGCACCGACGTTTCTTTTAAATGATTAACTTATAAAAAATTAGATAACTCCGCCTCTGCCTGTGAGTTTACTTATATTACCGGTCTCAAGCCTAGATAAAGAAGGAGGATTATAGTAGGCTGGCTTCCAACATAAAACGTGCAAATCCATCATGATGAATCCTCATAATGCACTTAAAGAAAGATGTTAGGATTTATATGATGTGGCGGACACAGATTTTGTGCAAGCGGGTTCAATCTTAGAAGTATATAACTTTAGTCGTAAAATAATAGTTGTCAAGTCGGTTCAAATAAATATTTAACAAAATTTACACATTAATCCTAATTTATACATATACACAGTATTATTTTTTAGTGAAGCGGGTTCAGTTGAACCCGCTAGCCACCACTTGGGTCCGCCACTGTTTATATATACACCTGCCAACTTGTTTGAGACTGGAGCGTTATTATTATTGTTGTTGAAATAGTTTGCTTATATTAACCGGTCTCAAGCCTAGATAAAGGAGGAAGGTTACAATAGGCTGGCACCCAACATAAAACGTGCAAATTTCATCATGATGAATCCTCATAATGCACTTAAAGAAAGAAGTTAGGATTTATATCATACACCTGCCAATTACTTGTTTGAGATTGAAGCGTTGTTATTATTGTTGTTGAAAGAGTTTGCTTATATTACCGATCTCAAGCCTAGATAAAGGAGGAGGGTAACAGTAGGCTGGCACCCAACATAAAACGTGCAAATTCATCACGATGAATCCTCATAATGCACTTAAAGAAAGACGTTAGGATTTATATCGTACACGTGCCAACTTGTTTGAGACTGAAGTGTTGTTATTATTGTGGTTGATTAAAAAAATTAGATAATTTTGAGTTGGCATTAATTTATGGGATGATAAAGAGAGGAATATAAAATAGAACAAGTAGAGTTCTATTTCTAGACAAAAAAATCTTGACCATACCCTTGCTTTCAGAAACCACCTATTTGGTTTTTTCTCTTCATTATTACGACCGATATTAATTATAATGTGATCCTTTGGTGCCTTCTTAAACAATGAATTTTGCTTCTTCTTTTCATATGTTGGGCTCCTAATTAAGTTCGCTTTTGTGGATCGAACATTTAACCAGCACGATAAAGAGGATTCAACGTAATTAATACTAGTATCCAGGTTTAAAAGAAGTAACACTCTAGGGCCAAAAAAGAAAACGGCAAAAAAATGTGTTATTTTTATATCATGCCCATTTACAATTTTAAATTTAAGAAAATGACCTTTTTAAATCTCTTATGTGTAAAAAAAAATAATTATGACATCACCATCATTTATCATCCGGGCAAGGCGAATGTAGTAGTAGATGCCTTGAGCAGGAAGGCGGAGAGTATGCTTAGTTTGGCTTACATTGCAGCGGAGGAGAGACCTCTAGCCTTGGACATTCAGTCCTTGGCTAATCGCTTGGTGAGATTAGATCTTTCAGAGCCTCGTCGAGTTCTTGCACATGTAGTTGCTCAGTCTTTGTTAATGGGGGAGATTAAGGCTCGACAGTATGATGATCCACGCTTGGCAGAGCTACGGGATACAGTGGTTCAGGGTGGTGCCAAGGAGGTTACTATTGGCGAGGATGGTGTTCTGAGACTTCAGGGTCGTCTGTGTGTTCCTAATGTTGATAGCTCGAGGCAGAGGATTCTAGATGAGGCACACAGTTCGCGGTATTCTGTTCATCCTGGTGCTACGAAGATGTATCATGATCTGAAGCAGCATTTCTGGTGGAGGCGAATGAAGAAAGACATTGTGGAGTATATGGCTAGGTGTCTTAACTGCCATCAGGTTAAGTATGAGCACCAGAGGCCAGGAGGCCTACTTCAGCAGATGCCCATTCCTGAGTGGAAGTGGGAGCGCATCACTATGGACTTCGTGGTTGGGTTGCCTCGGACCTTGCAGAAGGTTGACGCAGTTTGGGTCATTATGGATAGATTGACCAAATCGGCGCATTTTATTCCTTTGGATACTACTTATACTTCTGAGAGTCTAGCCCAGATTTACATTCGAGAGATTGTCCGGTTGCATGGCGTGCCGGTATCCATTATATCAGATCGAGGCCCTCAGTTCACCTCGCACTTCTGGAGAGCATTGCACAGAGGGATGGGTACTCAGATAGACCTCAGCACAACATTTCATCCGCAGACTGATGGTCAGTCGGAGCATACAGTTCAGATATTGGAGGACATGCTCATATCATGTGTGATTGATTTTGGGGGTCAGTGGGACCAGTTCTTGCCTTTGGCCGAGTTTGCTTACAATAATAGTTATCAGTCCAGCATTGAGATGGATCCATTTGAGGCTTTATATGGTCGGCGATGTCGTTCTCCTATCGAGTGGTTTGAGTTTGGCGAGGCTAAGTTATATGGCACGGACCTGGTGAGAGATGCCTTGGAGAAGGTGAAGTTGATTCAGGAGAAGCTCCGCACAGCACAGCACAGTCCAGACAGAAGAGTTACGCGGATTAGAGGGCACGTGATGTGTCATTTATGGAGGGAGATAAGGTTCTACTGAAGGTTTCACCGGTGAAGGGCATTATGAGATTCGGGAAGAAGAGCAAGCTGAGCCCGAGGTTTATAGGTCCGTTCGAGGTATTGAGGCATGTTGGAGAGGTTCCCTATGAGCTTGCTCTACCTCCCAGCTTATCAGGAGTCCATCCGGTCTTTCATGTATCCATGCTCCGGAGATATCACGCCGACTTCTCTCACATCGTGGATTTCAGCACTATTCAGTTGGATGAGAGGTTGGAATACAAGGAGGAGCCAGTTGCAATTATTGACAGACAGGACCGCCAGTTGAGATCCAAGAGATTTTCTACGGTGAAGGTCCAGTGGAGGGGCCAACCAGTGGAGGAGGCGACTTAGGAGTCCGAGGAGGACATGCAGAGCAGATATCCTCACTTATTCAGCACTTCAGGTACGATTCTAGACCCGTTCGAGGATGAAAGTTTGTTTAAGAGGTGGAGAATGTAACGACCCGACCGGTCATTTTGCGTATTCGGACCCCGTTCCCCTTAGTAAGACTTCCCGCAGTGGCTTTCAATGATTCATGACTTGCGGGGACGGGTGGTTCGGGATTCGGAAGTGTGTAGAGTGATATAGGAACACTTGGTTCCTTAAGATTGGCTTTTAAGGCCAAGTTTGACTTCGGTCAATATTTTGAGTAAACAACCTCGGAATCGAGTTTCGACGATTTTCAGTAGCTTCGTATGATTATGTTGGACTTGTGCGTATGTCCGGAATGGGTTTTGGATGGCCCGGGAGCGTTTCGACGCCAAATAGCGGAAATAGAGTTTCCTTAAGTTCATAATTTGGTTTGGAATGTGTTTTTGTTTTATCTAGGTCCGAATGGAATTGCGAGACCGGGAATAATTTTTTTATGTCATTTATGACTTTCTTGCAAAATTTGGTGTCATTTCGAGTAGTATAGGTCGGTTCGGCGCACTGAAACCGAATTCAAGAACTTGAAAATTCTTAAGTTTGATTCTAGGGGTTTTGAGGAGTAATTTTGAGTTTTAGCGTTGTTTTGGGTGTTCCGAAGCCTCGAGCGAGTCCGTAATATGATTTAGGACTTGTTAGTATAATTGCACGGGGGCTCGGGTGGGCCCAGGTTCCTCACGGACACCAAACGGGGCCAAAACCCAGAAGCTTCACCTGCTAGTGCACCAGGTCTGGTGTGACCGCAGGTGCGGTTGCCCAGATCACAAGTGCGAGACCGCCCCTGCGGTCAAGGCCTCGCAGGTGCGACCCATAAGGGAGAAGGCCCAGATCGCAGGTGCGGACCTTTCTCCGCAGGAGCGGGTCCACTGGTGCGGAAACCCCTCCGCAGGTGCGATCCCCAGTCCCTTTGCCAAATTCCGCAGGTGCGGTCCTCGAGCCGCATGTGCGAGGTCACTGAAGGCAGTGAGCTCATTTAATTCGGGACTTAACCATTTTTCACCATTTTTTCCACACCATAGGCAATTTTGAGGGCTTCCAAGAGGGTATTCGGCTTCGCTACTAAGAGGTAAGTAATTTTCATTTAAATGTTGGTTTATTACATCAATCTTAGGTAGATTAACACCCAAATAGTGTAAATCAAAGGGGTTAGAGTGGAAACCTAGGGTTGATGAACTTTAGAGAAATTCACCACTTTTCCTCCATGAAATCATACAAAAAATATATATTAATGATCCTTAGGCTATGGGTGAGTGTTTTCTTCGAAAATTTCCGGAATCCGAGCATGTGGGCCCGGGGGTGTATTTCGGAATTTCTTCAAGAATGACAAATTAGCTAAGCTAGTAAGAGAATTTCATACTTTTGAGTGTATATTAACGTATTTATATAACATTTGACTAGTTTCGAGTCCTCGGGTGTAGAGGTTGGAGTTTCGAGCGCCTTCTTGGTCGGAGAAGTAGGTTTGGCACGAGGTGAGTCTCCTTTCTAACCTTGTAAGAGGGAATTGTTCCCATAGGTAATTATAAATGATTGAATTAACCTTATTTGCGGGGGCTACGCACGCACGAGGTGACGAGAGTCCGTGCGTAGCTACTACTATGTTATGCCGGGTAGTGTTTAGGACTCACAAGCATGCCTATATGCCTTACTTGTATTCCTGCATATATTTATAGTCGATTATTATCCTTAAACTAGCATGAGAAAATAGAAGGTTACGTTTACATCTCGATGTTGCCTTGATTCTTATTTTCCAAGTATAAACTCTATATTTCCTTAATTTCCTGATAATTTTGTGTATGTATACGAGCATCCGTGTCGCATGTATGATTCGTGAGCGGGGTAGCCTTATATTATGTCAACCGCGTCGCATGATCGATTCACGAGCGGGGTAATAGATGCATCTATGGTTCGAGCTGTTCGACCCTTCGACAGTGCATATTTAATTTTTGCGTCGTTTCGGCCGTACGCCTCGACATACTATATGTCATGTGTTTGACTGAGAGTCTTATTATTATTATCAAATGAATTATTCTATGTGGAAGGGGACTTTGGACTTTTATTATAGTTGTTATTTGGCACTTGCGGTAGGTGGTAGTTCATATACTTGATATTCTATGTCTACTTGATTTCCATAATTGCTAATCCTGATTAAATCTGTCTAATTATATTATTGCTAATGACCCTAGTGAGTAATACGTGTACCTCTCGTCACTACTTCTTCGAGTTTAGACGGGATACTCACTGGGTACGTATTTGTTTATATGTACTCATGCCACGCTTCTGTACTTAATTGTACAGGGTCTGAGGCTGGTGCATCTGGTTATCATACCGGAGCGCGATCGCGAGAGTACTTTCTGGATTAGACTACACGGTGAGCTGCTTTTCCCGGCGTTCCTCAGCAGCACTGTGGAGTTTCGATTATTTTTGGATATTTCTGTCTACCCCCTTTCAGACAGTTGTATATTTATTTTGTCTACTTTGTATATTCCACTAGTCGCTTGTGAACTTGTGACACTAGGTCTTGGTATACGTAGTTGGTTTTCTAAATCAAAAATTTTACGAGTACTTAAAGATTTAAATAAGTAAGGTAATCTCGCTAGTAAACTGATGTTGGCTTGCCCGACTCCGGTGTTGAGCGCCATCACGACCTGAGTTGGAATTTGGGTCGTGACAGTTTGAGACTAAAACGTTGTTATTATTGTTGTTGAAAGAGTTTACTTATATTACCGGTCTCAAGCCTAGATAAAGGAGGAGGGTAACAGTAGGTTGGCACCCAACATATAACGTGGAAATTCATCACGATGAATCCTCATAATGCACTTAAAGAAAGACGTTAGGATTTATATCGTACACCTGCCAACTTGTTTGAGACTGAAGTGTTGTTAAATTAAAAAAAATTAGATAATTTTTAGTTGGCATTAATTTATGGTATGATAAAGAGAGGAATATAAAATAGAACAAGTAGAGTTCTATTTCTAGACAAAAAAATCTTAACCATACCCTTGCTTTCAGAAACCACCTATTTGGTTTTTTCTCTTCATTATTAGGACCGATATTAATTATAATGTGATCCTTTGGTGCCTTCTTAAACAATGAATTTTGCTTCTTCTTTTCATCTGTTGGGCTCCTAATTAAATTCGCTTTTGTGGATCGAACATTTAACCAGCACGATAAAGAGGATTCAACGTAATTAATACTAGTACCCAGATTTAAAAGAAGTAACACTCTAGGGCCAAAAAAGAAAACGGCACAAAAATTGTTATTTCTACATCATGACCTTTTACAATTTTGAATTTTAAAAAAATAATAATTTTAAATCTTTTAATTGTGAAAAAACAGATCTTACATGTAAAAATAAGTGTGGGTTTGGCTAAGCTTATAAGCTGGTCAAACAGGCTTATAAGTACTTTTTGATAAAATTAAAAGTGCTTATAAGCCAAAAATAAGTCAAAAGTCATAAGTTGGTTTCCCCCAACTTATTAAATTTCAGCTTATAAGTATTTTAGGTTTAACCAAAATATTTACTATTATATCTCTAAAATACTTCTTTTAAAACAAAACTCCTCGTATAATTTCACCCTCTCCCGAACAATACATATTAAGTGCTTGTTTCTTCTCTACAAATAGTATATGCATTATTTAAGTTTTTTTCTTAATTTTTGTCAATTTGTACTCCACCCATTCTAATTTATGATTGTATACTTATCATAACATAAATTATATTTATAAAAAATGATATTATCTAATTATTTTATAATTAAAATAACATGATAAATAACGTAACTGTTTATTTAATAAATCAGTTTCAGCACTTAAAAGCGCCTTTCTACACCTAATGCTTATCAGCTACTCTAAATCAGCTAAGCCAAACGGGCTCTAAATCTCCTATGTGTAAAAAAAACAGATATCTTACGTGTAAAAATAAATCTCTCATGTGTAAAAAAAAAGTAAGATCATAAAACTAAAAACAAATTTGTAAAGAGCCAAAAAATCAATTGACCCGAACAAAAAATAATGCATCCTTTATGGTTTAACCTTACCTTAATCTACAAAGTTGAGATTAATGTTGATAGGGTGGAAATAATAAGTCGAGGTTTGAAATATTTGAAGAGACTAAGGTACGGACTTTTATATTGTAGTATAGATAGTTTATTACATTGTATTTAACTATTTTCAGTTCCCGTTTGTGGTCAAGTTTCCCCAAATTGTTAATTTTGTATCATATATTTGCTGAATTTTGAGACAATTCAGTTGCTCAAAACCTGGAAATTCCCAGACTCTCACGAAGATATGAAGCATTCCCATGAACACTTCATCCCCATACCCTCATTTCACGCAGCCAAAATCGCTCTTTATACTTGGTGTATAATTTCGTTTATGTTATAAAATAATAAAAGAAGAAGATGAGTATTGTAGAGAAAAGTATAGAGGGAGAATTCTTACTGACTTGGGATGAATTACAATGGAATAAGACCCTTTATTTATAGGGAAAGAGTGACTTAGCCACTAAGTAAAATCCCTAAAATCTCTCTAAAATATAGACATTCACTGTCACGACCCAAATTTCCCTCCGCTGGGTATCGTGATGGCACCTAGTCTTAAAGACTAGGTAAGCCTAATATTCATGGAATAGAAACAATAATAAATAAAATCTAATATTTTTGTGAAATAAAGAATTCTTTATATAATGAGCATATTCCAAAAAATCAGGTAGTACAAATCATAAGCTCTACATAGTTTGTTACAACTTCTAGATACAACTGTTTGGAAGTAAGTAAAAATAGTGTAAATACAGAATAGGAAGGTGGCTCTGAAGCCTGCGAATGCGATGATAGGTCTACCTTGAGTCTTCTCAGCAAGAATCCGCACAGCTACTAACGATCAATACCTGGATCTGCACAAAAATGTGCAGAAGTGTAGTATGAGCACACCACAGCGGTACCCAGTAAGTATCAAGACTAACCTTGTTGAAATAGTGACGAGGACTAGTCAAGACACCGACTGGTCTAATAAACTGAACAAGCATAAGTACAGGAGATAACGGAAACATAACCTCTATCTATTGTCTACACAATATGACTAGCAACATAACGACTACAATAAGGAAGAAAAACAGTAAACAGTAACGGATCACAGAAATAATACACCGAATGATGGACGGGAACACAACCCAAGTCCAGAAATCACATCACAATAAGGGCAAGTAGTAACTCAGCACTGCATTAGTCTCCACATCAGGCCTTAGCCACAAATCCCAATAAAATGGTCAAAATCTTCGAGTGTAAACTTTCACTAGCAAGTTTTTATGTTGAAAGCTTTAAGGTTATATCTTTTTTAATGGAAAATTCTTTTAAATATATTTTCTCAAGAGATGTCTCTCAAACATAGTTTTCTTCAAGATAAATGCTTTTCAAATATACTTTTTCAAAGAAGATGTCCTTTAAACATAGTTTTTCTTTAACATAAACGCTTTTCAAATATACTTTTCCAAAGGAATGTCCTTCAAACATAGTTTTATTCAAGATAAATATTTTTCAAATATACTTTTCCAAAGGATGTCCTTCAACATAGTTTTATTCAAGATAAATGCTTTTCAATTGGACTTTTCAAATAATTTTCTTTCAAACATAGTTTCTTTAATAAAATCTACCGGGATCCCGTCCCGTAGTTCTGAATTTATCACACAATACAGAGGATCTCCTGAAATACGTCCGTAGTCCCAAAATAATATGCAGTGCTGGGGGATCTCCCGGAATACGTCTGTAGTCCCAAAGTAAATATGCAGTACAAGGGAATCTCTTGAAATACGTCTGTAGTCCCAATTTAAATATGCAGTACAGGTGGATCTCCCGGAATACGTCCGTAGTCCTAATTTAAATATGCAGTACATGGGGGATCTCCCGAAATACGTGCATAGTCCCAATTTAAATATGCAACACAGGGGGATCTCCCGGAATACGTCTGTAGTCCCAATTTAAATATACAGTGAAACAAACAAAGATAACAATTATAGCACGGCAGGAAATTCGTACATCACCACATCAAATACAAAGAAACTATGACAATAATACAAGGTACGGCGAATAAATCAATACAAGATCTTCAATTCACAAAGAAACTGTAGAACATCGTTCATAAGGAATAATCACGGTAAAAAAATACTAAGTGTAAAGAGAACAGCTTGACCAGGGAAAAACAAGACAAAACAATAAATCCACAAAATTCAAGTCAATAATAAGAAGCCAACACAAGTCAAATAATTCCAAGGTAGGGACAAGTCGACTAAGATATAATCTATCTAAACCCCTTATGAGGTTGAGCAATTATGAGATATTCTCAACAATTCAATTAATAGGCAGTTTATGAAAATATAGCATGACGATAAAAGAGGTAAAACCTTTGGTTAAGTCAAAATCAGGGTCAAGTAGGCGGTACGGGTGAATCCTAGAGCAATTAGATCTAATCAAAGCATGTAGGGGTGAAACTAGCAATTTAGAACTCAAGCATATCAAGAACAACTTCATACAAGGTGAATATAAGGACCTAATAACCCTAAAAGTTCAACCTTCTACAAATAATTCAGAGCACACACTCGTCACCCCGCGTACGCGGACTACAATCAACATAGAAGACTCAAATCCTAAGGGGTAATTCCCCCACACAAGGTTAGGCAAGATACTTACCTCAAAGATGACAACTCAATACTCTAAAATGGACTTCTCAGGTGAAAGGCCTCAGGGCAGCTCAAAACCAACTAGAACACTACAAAACACACATAAAACTTATAAGGAACTAATCCGGACAATAAAGCTTCAATCTATCAAATTCTGGAAATCGGTCCAAAAGTCGACCCCCGGGACCGCACCTCGGAACCCGACAAATTTTAAAAAAATTCGAATACCCATTCCAATATGAGTTCAACCATACAAAAATTACCAAATTCCAATACCATTTCGTCCCTCAAATCATGATTTTTCATTTTTGAAATTTTCTTCAAAAACCAATATTTTCCCCAACCAAAAACACAATTTAAATGATAAAAACAAAGACTAAATCATGGAATATATTTAATTCTAGATGAAGAACACTTACCCAATCGGATTGCTTGAAAAAACCCACCAAGAATCGCTCAAAACCGATCTGTACAAGTCAAAATATGGAGAAAATAGCAAAACCCTCAAATATAAACTCTCTGCCCAGGCGTGATCACACTTGCGATGAAAATAGCCGCTTCTGCGCAACCGCAGGTGAGCACGACCAACCGCACCTGCGCTCCATTCCCGCTCCTGCGCTCAAGACTCCGCTCCTCTGAAGCCGCACGTGCATTCCATTTATCCGCATCTGCGGAGACTGCCCGGGCCAGCCTTGCTCACACCTGCACCTCCTCCTTCGCACTTGCGCCCAAGGTCCGCAGGTGCGATTACACCAGAACAACTCAGCCTTCCCACAACCATAGAATTCATCTACAACTCATCTGAAACACACCCGAGGCCCTCGGGACCCCGTCCAAGCATACCAGCAAGTTCCATACTCTAACACGGACCCACTCGAGGTCTCAAATCACATCAAAACACAACAAAGCTATGAATCGCCCCATGAATTGAGCTTATGAACTTCCAATTCTTTAAACTTCTAAACTTGTGCCGAAACCTATCAATTCAACCCGGAATGACGCCAAATTTTGCAGACAAGTCCCAGTTCACATAGCGGAGCTGCTCCAACTCTCGGAATCACATTCCAACCCCGATATCCCAAAAAATCAACTGTTACCACTCCAATTCTCAAACTTCAAATGTTCTAACTTTTGCCGAATTGCCTCAAATTACTCCACGGACTTCCAAGTCCAAATCTGGACGCACGCCTAAGCTCAAAATCACCATACGAAGCTGTTGACATTATCCAAAACTTATTCCGGAGCCGTTCGTGTAAAAAGTCAAATTCCAGCCAAATTCCACCGCTTAAGCTTCCAAAACAAAAATCCTTCTTCCAATTCGACTCTGAATCATCCGATAATTAAATCTAACTACGCACACAGGTCGATATACACAATGTGAAGCTGTCAAGACCTTATGCCACTGAACGGAGCTTAAATTCTTAAAACAACCGGTCGGGTTGTTACATTCACCTTAAATAAAACTCTATTTACAACACTCCCCGTTGAATGTTTATTCAACAGATAATGTGCCTTGTTAAAACCTTAACTAAAATAAAACCCAGTGGAAAAAGATTCTAGAAAAGGAAAAAGAGCACATGTTTAGAAATACGCCTTTTAGTTGCCTTATTAAAAACCCTGCAAGGAAAACGCAGTGGGACAAAACCTTGTAAGAAAAAAGAGTACAACACGTATTAACTCCCCCTTATGAGAGAATCAATTCATATCTTGAACCTTCGCATTCCAATCTTGTGCATCATCTTCGAAAAATCGTTGGTAGAGATTCGATTAAAAAATCAGTCATATTAACTTGAATGAACATCATTCTTGATAGGTATGTAATATCTTCATATAATGTCGTGGAATGAATTTTTTTAGTATCTCCATAGAGGGAAAAATTCTCGTTGTCACATTATCATGCTTATAATTATAGCAAGATACATATGTGCACAAATTGTGTGGTACTTCATGTGATGACCCAAAAGGTCATCTTGTGTAAATTTAGCAAAAACTGTTTTCTAAGGCCCTGAAAGCCTCCGTTAATCTCACCTTGATGTGCGTGCATAGCTCGGGCGCGTAGCCGGTAAGCCTTTATGTGAAAATGTGTTAAACAGTTGAATTGATGATAATTAATTGAATAAAGTTGACTTTGGTCAACATTTTTGGTAAACGGACCCGGACCTGTGATTTGACGACCCCAGAGGGTTCGTCAGAAAATATGGGACTTCCCGGAATCGAATTCCGAGGTCCCAAGCCCGAGCAATGAATTTTTAAAGGAAATTGTTTTCTGGAAATAATAAAGACTTTTGAAAATGAACTTTGATGTGAAATCTGTGTTACCGAGCCCGTATTATGGTTCTGAAGCCCGGAACATGTTCAATATGTGTTATGTGAGTTATCTGTAAAATTTGGAAAGAAACGGACTTGGTTTGACATGTTTCGGATCAAAATTGGAAAATTTGATAGTTTATGAAGTTTGAGGAAATTCTATGGATTTTTGAGTTTAATTCATTGTTTTTTATGTTATTTTAGTGGTTTAGTTACTCGAATAAGTTCGTAATATGATTTTGAAGTCGTGTGTATATTTGGTTTTGAGCCCCGAGGGCTCGGGTGAGTTTCGGGTAGGTGTCGGGGTGCAAAAGAGTTGGAAAGAATCTGGTTTTTGGGCTGTTTCTGGTGTCCTGTGATTTGCCCTCCGCGATCGCAGTGTGATTCACGTGATTGTGATGTTCATATGGCTGGGGGTTGGGAAATTACCCTACGCGAACGCAGGGCCTAGGACGCGATCGCAGAGCCTGGGGGTAGTGCTTTACGCGACTGCGAGGGGCCTCACGCGATCGCATAGCGTTAAAGGTATATGGGGGCAGGGTAGCATGTTGATCTACGCGAACGCGATCTCTTGGTCGCGATCTTGATGGTCAGTGTCCAGTACTCCCTGCGATCACAGCCCTCTCTTCGCGATCGCGTAGGCTTATTTCGCCCAGTCATTTTAAAGCCTTAAAAACAAAATGCTATTACGGGATTTTGATATCTTTCACCATTTTATTCTTCTCCACTCTTCTGGGCGGTTCTTAGGAGACCATTCCACCATAGCTTCGTAGATAAGTGTTCTTAACTCTAATTTCTTCCATTTTCCTTCATCAATCACTAGATTCTAGGTCTAATAACATGAAATCAAAGGTAGAAATAGGGGGTTTTGGGTAGAGTTAGGGCTTTTGGAAATTTTGGAAATTCAACCTCATTTTGGGGTCGGATTTCACAACAAAGTGTATATTCGGGTTCATGGGGGAATGGGTTATCGGGTTTTTGTCCGAACCTCGAGTAGAATTTTGTNCGGATTCAAGAGGAAAGGCCGTGATTGAGGCTTGACTTGCATTCTTGGAGCCGAGGTAAGTGTTTGGCCTAACCTTAGCTTGAGGGAATAGGTATAGAGTCTTATTTGCTATGTGTAATTCATGTCAAACGTATAGGTGAGGTGACGGGTACCTATATGTTGTGGTCAAGCATGCCCGTGAGTCGAATTTTGATGAGTTATTTAATGTCTTTAATATTCTCCGTGTTGTGAATTATCAGGAACCTTGGAAGTGGTACCTTGAGGTTACTTCATGACGTATCAAGTTCTTGATTATGTGTTCGGTTGAGGGTTTTACTGTTGATATGATACTTCTTAGTGAGATTGGTTATAGCTGAGTCCCTTGCCGGGACAATAGAATTGGGTTGATTATGTCTGTACATTTGAAATGTCGCATTGTTAAACTTTCATATCAATTGTTGTTTTTGTATTCATCATGCACGAGGGAATATTCCGTGTCGATGATTATTATTTATGCATGAGGGAACATTTCGTGCCGATGATTATATTATTTATGCACGAGGGAACATTCTGTGCCGATGATTATATTATTTATGCACGAGGGAACATTCTGTGCCGATGATTATATTATTTATGCACGAGGAAACATTCCGTGCCTATTGATTATTATTTATGCACGAGGGAACATTCCGTGCCGATTGATAATTATTTACGCGCGAGGGGACATTCTGTGCGGATTGATTATTAATTATGCGCGAGGGGACATTCCGTGCCGATTGATTATTATTGATGCATGAGGGGACATTCTGTGCCGACTCATTATTATTTATGCGCGAGGGGACATTCCGTGCCGTGTGATTTTGAGGCTATGCACGAGGGATCATGTCGTGCCTTCTTCTGTCTATTTTACTTGTTTCGAGTTGTTATTTCCTGCTTTACTTCTACTTTCCAGTTAGTACTTGATTCTACTGTTTTAGCAATTGTTGCCTCTTTTATCCCCAGTATGTTCTTCCCCGTAACTCTATTCTTGTTTATTTTCTGCTATACTATTGAACTGCACAAGTACAATTTGTTGTTGTGTCCTAGCCTCGTCACTGCTTCGCCGAGGTTAGGCTCGGCACTTACTCAGTACATGGGGTCGGTTGTACTGATGCTACACCTGCACTTCTTTATGTTGTGCAGATTACACAGCCGGACCCAGTGGACCTCGTTAGGGGGAGTATTCTTTAGTCCATTCCAGATGACATCGAGGTAGTTCCGCAGGCGTTCGTGGATCTCGGCGTTACCGTCTATCTTTCATTCTGTCATCTATGTGTTTCCACACAAATATATCATTTTATTTCAGACTGTTGTTTTTAGCTATCTTAGACTGGTTCGTGAGGTTGTGACTCCACTTCTGGGTTTTTGTACTTAAAGGGATTCTTCTTCGTTATTAGCCATTGTTATTTAGATTTATGTTAATGCTTCCGCACTTTATCTCAATTATCTAGTCAGTGTTTGTTATTTTCACTTGTTAATATATCAATTCATTTAACACGTTGGCTTGCCTAGCGGGTTCAACGTTAGGCGCCATCACGGCCTGAAGGTGGGATTTCGGGTCGTGACACTTCAGGACCAAGAATTATATATGCTTTAAGCTATTTAAATTCTTCAGGGATTGTCATATAAGTTAAGTAATATAATCCATATAAATAGACTTTAGATGCATATCAAGTTTTTATGTCATGTTAGACATATAAGATAGATAAAAGTGATTGCACTAGTCATTGACTTTATACTTTCAAGTGTTTGAACTACATGTCCAAAACTACATGTCTTTCATATGAAACCAATTCTATTTGAATTGTGTCTCTTATATTTGGCCAATATTTTTGTGTTTGTATTCGACAGACTTGAGGTCCTCATCTATACTTAGCGCTATGACAGATGTTGTCGACAAACAATCATATAGTTTCCAACCTTTTTTTTTCATAAAGACATAACATAGAGATCTCCTCATTCATATTTTCAGGTACCTGAACCTTCCTGGCATTTTATGAAACATTATGTCATGTGATCTTCAAACCACTTGCCTCTTTATTATGATCATTTTGATCATTTGCTCATCTTTTTTCTCAAGAATTTTATTTGAAACCGATTTTTCTATACACTTTAAGTATACCATAGGCTTTGTCCTTCTAGGACTTATTCTAATAAGAGTATTTGCGGTGAGAATATAGTTACTTTATTTGGGTTAGCAAATGTGTTGTTCCCAAACCGCACACGCAAGTATACGTGGTCATAGCAAGTAATATAATGTTAAATCGAATGTCGAACCTACAGGGACTTATGTAAACTACTTATTGAATCACTCTAATTGCTATTTAATCGAGCCAAAGAAATCCAAGAATATAACTAATTTATTCTATGATTATATGAACTAATTATCAAGTNTTTAATTAAGCACGGTGACTAGGTATATTCCTATCCTAACCACAAATCCGCTCCCTTGAAGGGTTAAGATCATGCTCTCTTCAATTATTCTCTAATCTATATACGGCTTTCCCCAGCATAACATAGATAGTATATAGAACCTAATTGCTGGCCAAACAATTAAGCAATTAAACGCAGAATTGAAGAAACAGCCATACATTGAGCGAATTAAAATCAAGATTAAGTTATCGAATAACAATATTCATGGCTAAATCACAACCCCAGAACAATGGGTGTTTAGCCACTCATACTAGAATTAAACAATTGCATAAGTCTTTGCATCAATGGAAAATACTAGATTAAGATGAAGAAAACTGATAATCCTTTGCTTCTTCAATGATCTTGTGTGTATACTCTCTCCAAAAATGGCATCCCCCCGTCAAAGTTGTGTTATTAGATCTATTTATACATTTGGGATAAACCCTAAACGTGTAGGAGACTTCTATTCCAACCGGGAAACACTTAAAAACCTTTAAAACTCGGAGTTGACTGGACCAGGCACCCAGGCGTTAAGCCCCAAACGCCCCCTTAATGCCTATGCAGGCCTAGCATTAGGGTCTAACGCCAGGGTCAGCCTGGACTTAAGAGCCAAACGCCCTCCTAACGCCTGGACATGTCTGGCTTTAGGGGCCAAACGCCCGGGTATTGCGCGGGTCACTCCTTTTCAACTCTTGAGCGTATTTTCGATGTTTATGTACCCATTTAGCTCGGTTTCCATCTCCAATTCACCTACACATGAAATAGACTCCATTATGCACATATAACGTGTATTTTTATCACAAAAGCACATAAAATGTAAGGTATATAATGCTTAAAACTATGAATTCTAGCCACGCATCAACACCCCACACTTAGACTCTTGCTCGTCCTCGAGCAATATCCTTTAATACGTACACATTTCATTAATAAAGGAGTATTTTACTTTTCAATCACACACATTACCCCTTAACTATGATCGATACCGGCAATC
>ML305815.1:0-27074 GCA_005239505.1 Nicotiana paniculata | reverse complement strand
TAGCAAGTGTGGTGTTAGGCGCCATCGCGATCCCTAAGGTTGGGAATTTGGGTCGTGACACTCGGGCACAATGAGTCCCTGAAATTAGGACTCGAATTTATTACATGATTCTGCAACACATGTTCAATATTACAAACATTCTTTTAATACTCCTTACTGACTTGTTACCTTTTTTTTTCTTTTGTTTATTCCCATTCCCCAAGGTTGGTTCGTGCATACTGGCATCGTCAGCATATCACACCAGATCCAGAGGTCCTCCACCTCCTCCTCCACCAAGTGATCCCAAGAACAAAGGAAAAGAGAAAATGGATGATATGAGTTGTATTAGAAAAGACAATGCTACCCACGCAGAGAACATTGAAACTTCAGATGGTCGGAGTACTCCAGCACAGAATTATTTGGTCCTACGTCTGGAACAGAAAATATTGGAGCTACAAGGGGAGCTTGAGCAGGTCCAGAACTTGGAAAACCTTTCCCTCACTCTAAACGTCCCCGACATCAACCAATAAAACACGAACACCCAAAACCCGTCACCTTCTCAAAACACACAAAATCAAAATCCGCAAAATCCTCCCGCACCTCATCAATACGTCAGACCTCCTCAAAACCATAATCCTCCACCAGTACCTACTCCTCCACAACACCATCACCATCCAACTCAATATCCACAATGAACCACTTACCACACTCCTCAAAACGCACCGCAACCTACTCCTGATCCCCAAAACTCAACCAATGACCACCATTATGCCCTGATTCTCGGAGTCCACCAAAGAAATCCCATATATGTGGAAATTTTACCCCATACCCCACAACAGACACTATATATACCAAAATCCACCGAGAAGGACCTGCTCATCAAAAACATGGTGGAGGAACTCAAGAAGCTCACTGGCAGAGTTCATAGTGTCGAAGGCGGCAAGGGCATTGAGGATTTGAATTATGATGACTTGTGTATTCTGCGGGATGTAGAACTACCGGAGGGTTACAAACCTCCCAAGTTCGAAATTTTCGACGGAACTGGTGATCTAAAAGTGCATCTGAGAACGTATTGTGACAAACTTGTAGGGGTTGGCAAGGATGAGCGAATCCGTAAGAAGTTGTTCATGAGGAGCCTCACCGGAGACGCCTTGTCTTGGTACATCAGTCAGAACCCAAAGAAGTGGGTTAATTGGGTGATCATGGCATTATTTCATGGATCGGTTCAAGTTTAACATAGAAAATGCACCAGTTGTTTTCTACATTTAGAATCTCAAGAAGAAACCAACAGAAATTTTCCGCGAGTATGCTAATCGGTGGAGGTCTGAAGCCGCAAAAGTAAGGCCAGTACTTGAAGAAGAACAGATGAATAAGTTCTTCGTCAGAGCTCAGGACCCACAATACTACAAAATATTAATGGTTATTGAAAACCGTAAATTTTCTGACATCATCAAGTTGGGAGAAAGAATTAAAGAAGGGATCAATAGCAGAATGGTGACAAACCTCGAAGCACTCCAAGACACATATAAAACCTTGCAGTCAGGAGGTATCTCCAAGAAGAAAGAAGTGGGTGCAGTAATGGTAGCCCAAGGTCCAAATTCTCCTCTTACATACCAAACACCCCCACCCACATATCAGCCTTCACCTCCCAGATACCAACAACCTGCCTCCACCTACCACACTTATAACACCCAACCAGCATACTACCACTCATCACCAGCCCACCAAAATGACCAAAAACCAAGACCAAATTTTGACCGCAGACCACCCAGACAATACACTCTGATTGCTGAACCCATAGACCAACTGTACGAGAGATTAAAGGATGTTGGTTATGTCACTCCCATTCCCGCCGTCGCTATGGAAAACTCTTCTTAGTGGATTAAACCAAATAAGACATGTGCCTATCACTCAGGCATGAAGGGTCATACTATTGATGAGTGTCGTACTCTAAAGAATAAGATTCAGACATTAATTAACACTAAGGTCATACAGGCAAAGGAGGCTACACCCAACGTTTGTAACAATCTTCTCCCGGATCACAGAGGTGAGGGGGTAAATGTGATAGAGACCGATGAAGAATGGGACTCGGAAGGGTCAATTGGACTCATTCGAGAAGGGGATAATTCTAAAACATCTCCAGTCACTCTCACACTTATCGTGGTACAAACTCAGGCACCGGTTAAAGTTGAGGTAGCCGCGCCGACTCCGTTTGAAGTTGAAGTGAAAACACCCTTCACTGTGATGGTAGCACCTACACCGTCTTATAAGTCTAATGTTATACCACGGGATTATGTCGCGGAAGCAAGAAGGAAAGGAAAAGAAAAAATGGAAGAAACAAGTGCAGCACGTGGTATGACCAGAACTGGTAGGGTTTATACACCTGAGCATTTGGGAGGAAGAAGCAAATAAGCTGCCTCTAAACCACCTGCCATTGAGACTGGCTCGGACGACCTTTGGAGAAAGGTGCAAGCAAGATAATATTCTATTGTTGACCATCTGAACAAAACCCCTGCTCAAATATCCATTTTGTCACTACTACAAAACTTCGAGGCACATAGGAATTCCCTGATGAAGGTTTTGAATGAAGACTATGTACCCACTAACATCACCAGTGGAGAAATGGCCAACATGGTATGGAAAGTGTTGGAAAGCCACAAGATCACTTTTCATGAAGACGAGCTGCCACCGGAAGGACTAAGTCACAACAGGGCATTGCATATCACAGTGCAGTTTGAGGAAAAATTCATTGCCAGAGTCCTGATAGATGGGGGTTCGAGTCTCAACATATATCCACTAACTACTCTGAAAAGATTGGGTAAAGGCTTGTACGAGATACGAGCAGGAAGTATGAATGTGAAAGCATTTGATAGGTCTCAAAGGGCCACAATTGGGGAGACCAACCTCAGTTTACAAATGGTCCCAACCTGGTTTGATGTTGAGTTTCAAGTGTTGGATATATCTGCTACCTACAACCTATTGTTGGGACGACCTTGGATACATGCTGCTGGGGCTGTAGCTTCTACTCTACATCAGGTCGTGAAGTTTGAGTGGAACCATTGTTGATACTCAATTTTGCCCTCATATATTTTCAAATAATATACCTACTTTCAAAATATCATTTTTGCATTATTATTTAATTTACAGGATTTACACAAGCATTTCTTATAATTTTCCATACTTTTATAGATTTTAAATTAATTTTCTTGCATTAATTTACATAAAAATTCGGTAATTACCCTTTTAAATTATTTGTGATGACTTAATCATTTAAAATTATTATTTGCATCCCTAATACATTTTTTGAAATATTTTCACTTCATTTTTATATAATTACAATTGTATTTTTAGGTTATTCGCATAAATTTGTAATAATAGCCTATATTTTGCATTCTTATTGCAATTTACATATTATTTAGGGTAAAAATAATTTTTTACATTTTTATAGTCTTATATTATTGTTTAAAGTATTAATTTGTATAAGTAGTATTTTTTATATATTTATTTAGCTATTTTATTAAATTATTTACCTTTTAATTTCTATTTAAAAGAGCTGGCCAATTTTTAAACTAATTTTTTGGACCAAAAGGCCCAATACCCTAACCCAATAACTCCAGCCCAACACCAGTAACCCACCACCCATACCCGTTTAATCCACCCGTGCCAGTCCCTCTTTAAAATCCTGGTCGTTGATCTCTAAGATCAACAACCCACAATCAACCTACCCTTTTAAATTACCCAACCCCAAACCTTAATCACATTTCCCTTTCACCTGCCGCCCTGAAACCCTCCCCCTTCTCTGAAGAACCCTAATCTCCGCCTTTCTAAAACTCTTTGAATCCATCTCAAACATGGATTCTTTCCACGATCTGCTTACCTAATATATTATTTCGTTACCATTCACCCGTTCGTGGTGTTACTTAATACTTGCCCGATTTTGGCAAGTACTACCTCTCTGAATCAAGTATAATCATCCTCAATCTACAAGATTCAGATGAAAATCCGTCTATATACACTCCCAACAGGATCGTGTGGGTCCGATTCACCGAGATTCTTGGCTATTTTTTCGACCATTTGCAAACTAGGGTTTGTCCGATTTGTTTTACCTATTTCTACTCGGAATAGGCTATGCATGTGATTTTCCTTGTTCCTGCTTAAATTTGAATAACTTTATTTCAATATTTGTGTTTAATTGATTGTTTTCCATATTTGTTCTTCCAATTTCTGTCACTATATAAACCCCTCCCAGTCCCCTTTAAGACAGACTTTGAAATTAATTTTCTTCACTAAAAATTGGGGTTTTGCTACTCTCTTGCTCTGAATTCTATATTGGTCGGCTGAAAGCCAAGGCCATTAACACCTTGTTACTTAACTTGTTCTTGGTTTGAGCATTGCCTTGAGTTCGTCGAATCTCTTGGGAATTTTGACGCATTGGGATTTTGGGTTTTCTGTGGAAGTTTATTCTTTACTGTTCTTCGCTTAACTGGTGAGTTACTAGAATTTGTGATTTCATTCATATGATCTATGATTTGCACATGTTTTCACTCCTGAAGTTCGTCAGTTTAATATGCTTTTCTGGGTTTTTGTGTGTGCAATTTTGTTTGCTTTCTTCAATTTTTAGGTCTATTTAACTTTTAGCTTCAAGCATGCCTAAACCTGGTTCTATTAAGTAGATATTTTCCAAATCTGACTAGTCCATGTTGTTAAGAATTACTACTGTTTGGGACCTTTACACATGTTAGCATCTCTTGGTGTTTAATTATTTGCCTTAGGACATCAATCTTTTTATTCGAATATGCTTTGCCTACATAATTTGTGCTCTCTTTCGTTAGCTAGTCGATTGTGTTCAAAACCTGAGTATGTACACTCACAATATGGCACAAATTTGTTTCCTATCCTATTCTGAATTACTGTGATGATATCCTGCCTATATAGCATGTTTGATCTTGTTAGTATGCCTTTTAGCATGTCCCCCCCCCCCTCCCGATTCATCAGTAGTTGTAATCTGCTTTTCTCATGTCTAAATGATGTCCTATTGCCAAATTAGCATGACTATTTCATAACATCAGGACATATACTTAGAATAAGTTGGACCTCTTCCTTTATTATGAATTTATGTGTGTTACTGCCACCAATCCTGCAAACCTGTTCTGCTAATGTATGACTATTTATGCACTAGGTGTTGAACTTGTTCTTCAAAATCTTTGCTAAGTTTTTTCTAAAGCCCTCTAAGGCCTGTTTGATAATTTTCTCTATGTGCTCAACTTGAACATGTTGTATCCCCTCAGCTTTGTCTCTCAACCTTGGTTTACTATCCTTCACTTGTCATCCATGCTCTCTCTTGAGTTCTCATTCTTAGATGGCTGAAAGCCAAGGCTGCCTAGGTTCTATTATTGATCACCCTAGTGTGAGCACTACTCGGGGTCCAATTGAGACCCTTGTGAACTCTGACACACTAGGTCTTGATCCTTAGTCATTCCCTAAATCTCAAACTATTCCTATTCACCCTATTCCATCCTGGTATATGATGTGTACCTGAATTGGCTTATTTAAATGGTGCAAAACTTGGTGCTATGGTTGAATAAATTGACATTGGGCTCCTTTATGGATTCTGGGGTTGTGTGTTGGATATGGACCATATTAGAGGCCTAAGTACGTTGTGTGAGGGTTATTGAAGGACCAGATAATAATGGGTATTTCATGTTGAGCCTATTATGGGCCTATTGTCACTGTTGTGTAACATTTGTATTTTTACTCATTATTGGACCTGTAATAACTTTTGTATAAACAATTGGGGTGTTAGTAAAAAAGGGAAAATGGGTAGAAAATGAATATGTGCATGCCAAAATGGGTAGATAACATGCCTATATGACTTGGTACTTTATTTGCTATATGTATTGTTCAATTACATGTACACTGTAGAAATCATAACATTAGAGGAAGCACAAACCCACATTATCTGCTAGAAAATATGAATTCAAATGCTGCAATTATTCTTACTGCTACGTGTTACTAGAAAACATGCCTATAGGAACAAATGTCAATGAACTTTCCTTCAATACACTTCAGTTGATCACTAGAATCATGCCTATAGGATTTTGATCACTTCATTTGCTATTGTATCACATTGTTCACTAGAAATATTGTCTATAGGACTAAGTATATGAGTTCTAAGCATCAACTGTTAGAGATCCTGCCTATACGAAATAATTTCTCGTTAATTGGTTAATACTAGACTACTCAAACATTGTTTCCTGAGCGCCACTGTCAGGAAAACCTAGATAATTCTGGGACTCTTCCCAGCAGATTTTGTTATACTCAAATGCATAGATCACCTAGGCATAACACATATAGGATTGGTAACTTAAAACCTTCAATAATCAGCTTGTAATACCTTAATAATTCTGTTTATAAGCAATGTCCTGCATCTAAAATTGCGCGCATACTTTGACTCAAAAATCGCCTAGAAAACATATCTATAGGTTTAAGATTCTGGATTCTGCATCTTCCTAATTGACATATGTGTTTGCGTGCATTCGCTGCTTAAGTGTTGAGGTCAATGTGAGCCCTTAATTGCTTTATGTGAAGTCTTTATATGTTTTGTTTGTCGCCTAGTTTTGCATTTTTGAGCATCCTAGATAAGGTCATGAACCATCCAAATGGAGGTCCAAAACCTCCTGGACCATAGGTATGGGACGGGTAGTGCACGCGTAGGGCACGACTTAGAATTGAATTAGAGCGCTCTTAGATAAACAACTTTAACNCCCCCCCCCCCCCTCCCTATTTTCTTTATTTTCTATTAGAATCAAAATAGTTGTACCTCTCTATTCAAGATCTCTTTGTAATAAAATTCTTAGATTTTGTATTCTATTTGCTTATTTGATCACATAGACTAATCCATATAATTTAAGTTTCGTCGGGATCCACAGTTGTGGACCTCGAGGAGTGCCTAACACCTTCTCTTTGAGGTAACTTGAGCCCTTAACCGATCTTTGGTGGCATTGACCAGTTAAACAAGAGTCATTTGCAAATAGGTGCCCTAACGTACCTTAAAAATCGTTAGGTGGAGACTCTCCTCTTATACCTCCTTAAAAGATTTGTCACATGTCAAAACCCGATTTCGCAAGAAAAAGGGGCATGACAACCATCAGGAAGTGATCCTCCATGGAGATGGAAGTGATCCTATTTATACCAATCAGACTATTCCGTTCATCGAGAATAGAAGAAAGTTGGGTGGAGAAACATACCACTGCATCGAGCGCGTTAACACAATTGAGAAAGACAAGTGGTGGAGAAGTAAGATAGAAAGCATATTGTCATGGACAGGGTATGAACCCGACAAGGGTCTCGGCAAGAATCTCCAGGGGATCACCAAACCAATACAACTAAAGCGTCATGGTACAACTTTCGGTCTTGGGTATGAATACACCTGGCAAGAGTATCAGAATCGCTTGCCGCCATGGCGTGGTCCTTATTACCCTCTAGAACAACCAGTACCACATTTGCACCAGTCATTTCATCAAGCTGACATGATGTGGGGGTCCGAGAAGATGAAATTTTAGCTGGCATAAGGAATCTGTTTCTAGATGATGAAGACATTGATTGCACTGATATAGTTAAGGAGGATGAGGAGGAAGGCCTTATCATTAAGACCATGGAGAAGGGAGTTGTTTTCAAGAACTGGACAGTTGCACCATCAAGGTAGAATACATCCGGTTCTTGAAGGAGTATGAGGACATTTTTGCATGGTCCTGCAATGATATGACCGGTTTGAGCACATCCATAGTGGCTCATAAACTGCCTACCAATCCCATGTGTCCACATGTAAAGCAGAAACTCGGAAAATTCAAGTCAGATATGAGTTTGAAAATAAAAGAGGAAGTCACCAAGCAAACCAAAGACAAGGTCCTTAGAGTGGTTGAATATCCGACTTGGTTGGCTAATATTGTGTCGGTTCCAAAGAAAGATGGGAAAGTCAGAGTGTGTGTTGACTATCGGGACTTAAATAGAGCAAGTCCCAAAGATGATTTCTTGTTTCCCAATATACACATATTGATCGAAAATTGTGCCAAGCATGAACTCCAATCCTTTGCGGATTGTTTCGCCGGATATCATCAGATCTGGATGGATGAAGAGGATGCCAAAAAGACAGCCTTTATTACACCATGTGGGGTTGTATTATTACAAAATGATGTCGTTTGTCCTGAGGAATGCAAGAGTGTTACACCCCATATTTTCGTACATGAAAGTACGCCATAAATAAATTGATATAAGCTCGGAAATGAGATGTTACACCCCACATTTTCATACGTTGAAGTTTCATCGTAAGTTAATCGACGTAAGTTCGGGAAAGAGATTGTTTTGAGATTATAAGTATTATGTTATTTCAAACAAGTGATAAGTAAATTTGTGAAGGTGAGAAGGTAAGCAAATCGAAGAAAATAAATTTCATTGAAGTTTGACATTTTGAGTTAAATTACGGCCCGAGCTAAAATACCCGGTATTTATGGACTAGTGTCATACAAAGTACACATGACCATAATAGTAAGGTGTACAAAGTGTGTTAAAAGTGAGTAGTCTTTTGAGTAATTTGAGATAATTCCTAATTATGTGGATAATTGGGTAATTGATTAATTATTGGTTAATGGAGGATTAATAAATTAATTAAGTGGATAAATTATTGGATAAATATTAACCCCCCATCTGGCAGCAAGCCACTCTAAATATATGACTCTTAAGTCATATGGATCATGTGGCAAGATTGAGGATATGTGGTTAAGCCACCACATAAGGTGGGGCCCACATCAATGTTAACAAAAGACGTCTCTAACAAAGAGAGATCGTATGTAACGTAAGATTTCTATGAGAATTTTCAGCAAGATTCTCATAAGTATCTTCAACAATAGTTCAAAGACAAATTTCATCTTGGCAGCGTGATAATTTTTTGCAATTCTAAGGAAGCCCGATGCAATATTTCTTGAGAATATCATACGGATTTTTCACTATTCCAGGTATGTCTTGCTAAACATTTCCTTCATTTTGGCATGATCTCGTAATTACATATGTTTGATAACGAGGCATAAAGAGAAATTCATACCCCCGAATTTATGTACGTTATCCTAGTCTCATAAGTTACAGCATTCTTCCTATCGGGACTTCATATCCAATTGAGTATTGTCTTCTTCCAGTCAATAGAGAACAGAGTTTATGTATACAGTATTATAGTATTTTCACTACCATCGAGCTATAATCAATGGGCAGGCCCCTATCGGGCAACCTCTGATTAGATGGTAAGTTATATACCGAACCTGCTGTGGCCGAGACGCCTATGAGCGAGACCAGTTGGCCGAGATTCAGAGCCTAGTATGGCCGAGTGCCTATGAGCGAGCCTACTACGGCAGAGCAGTTATATATATACCGAGCCTTATAAGGCCAACCATCTATTTTACTTACTATATTGAGATAGTTGAGTCAGTATCAGCAGGTAGGCATATCTTCATATTATCTTTGACTCCCAGTTACTTTCAGTTATTATATTATCAGTTCAGTTTCAGCTTTCAGTATATTGCCTTACATACTTGGTACATTATTTCGTACTGGCATCCCTTTTCTAGGGGCGCTGCATTTCATGCGTGCAGGTTCAGACAGACAGACGAGTAGACCTCCTCATTAGGTGTTTCCCAAGTTCAGCTTGACCGATAAGCTCCATGCCATTCGAAGTTTTCGGGTCTAGAGCTTTACGTACATCTTTGTATATACATATATATATGTTATGAGTAGGTCGGGCCCATATTTTGATCACAGTATATCCATCAATAGAGGCTTGTAGACATATCCTGTCACTTAATGCAGTATGTTGAGCTTATAGGCCTTTTATGTACATTTTGTGGGTTTGCCAGCTGTAGTAGTTATGACGGCCTTGTCGGCCCAGCTTTGTATTGATGTTTAGTCAGTATTCGCAATTATATTACAATGTGGACCATGGAAAAAGTATGACATTATATATTTAGAATCCCTTAGGAGCAAGTTGGTATGCAAGGATAGGTGAGGCACTGGGTGCCGGTCTCGCCCCCCAAGTTCGAGGAGTGACAAAGAGCCACTTATATGAGGGCCATGAAAACCATTTTCTATTACATAATACACAAGGAGATAGAGGTGTACGTGGATGACATCATCATCAAATCCAAAAAGGGTACATATCATAGCGGATTTGAGGAAATTTTTTTGCTCGACTTCGAAGGTCCAATCTGAAACTGAACCTAGCAAAATGTGCCTTCAGAGTCCCTGCTGGAAAACTGTTAGGGTTCATAGCCGCTGAGGGATTGAGCTAGACCCGTCAAAGGTCAAGGATATTCAAGATTTTCCACCTCCGAAGAACAAGAAATATGTGATGAGTTTCTTAGGGCGTATCAATTACATCAGTCGTTTCATAGCAGAATCAACTATCACCTGTGAACCGATTTTCAATTTGTTGAATAAATATGCTGCAATAAATTGGACTAGAGAATGCCAGAAAGCCTTTGACAAGATTAAGGAGTATTTATCCAAACCACCTATTTTGGTCCCACCGGAACCTGGGAGACCTCTGCTACTTTATTTATCTGTACTAGATGGGGATTTTGGTTGTGTTCTGGGACAACATGACGAGACGGGAAGAAAGGAGCAGGCCATATACTATCTAAGTAAGAAATTCACACCCTACGAAGCATAGTATTCTTTGCTGGAGCACACCTGCTGCGTTTTGACATGGATAGCTCAAACGTTGAGGCATTACTTCTGTGCCTACACCGCATATCTCATATCAAGGATGGACCCACTAAAATATATCTTCCAGAAACCCATGCCTACGAGAAAGTTAGAAAAATGGAAGATACTACTGAGTGAGTTCGATATCATCTATGTAACTCAGAAGGAGGTCAAATGGCAAGCATTGGCGGATCATTTGGCAGAAAATCCTGTAGACGGAGAGTACGAACCATTGAAAATGTACTTTCCCGACGAAGAGGTATCGTTCATAGGAGAAGACATCACTGTAGCATATGATGGTTGGAGAATGTTTTTCGACGGAGCTGCAAACTTCAAGGGAGCGGGTGTTGGAGCAGCCTTAGTGTCAAAAACAGGCCAACACTATCCAGTATCTGCAAAACTCAGGTTTCCATGTACTAACAACATGGCAGAAAACGAGGCATGCATCTTAGGACTCAGGTTATCCATTGACATGAACGTTAGGAATTGCTGGTAATTGGAGATTCAGATCTTTTGGTACATCAGGTTCTAGGAGAATAGGCTACAAAAAATACCAAGATATTTCCATATTTGTACTATGTACAAGAGTGTATGAAGAGGTTCACAAAGATAAAGTTCAAACATGTTCCGAGAATCCAGAATGAGTTCATAGATGCCTTGGCCACTTTATCTTCCATGATACAACATCCAGACAAGAATTTCGTCGATCCTATCCCAGTAGGGATTCATAATCAGCCAGCTTATTGTGCGCATATTGAAGAAGAAATTAATGGAAATCCATGGTTCCATGACATCAAAGAATATTTGGCAAAAGGAGAGTACCCGGAGCACGCAAATCATACTCAGAAATATACACTCCGAAGATTATCCAACCACTTTTTCCAAAGCGGAGGAATTCCGTACAGAAGGACTCCAGAACTGGGATTATTACGATGTGTCGACGCCAAGGAATCATCCAAACTTCTCAAAGAGATACATTCCAGAACTTGCAGACCGCACAAGAACGATTTTGTCTTAGCTAAGAAAATATTAAGAGCAGGATATTTTTGGATGACTATGAAAACAGACTGCATCAGGTATGTTCAAAAGTGTCATCAATGCCAAGTACATGATGATATGATACGAGTGCCACCCAATGAACTCAATTCAACAACTACACCTTGGCTTTTCTCCACTTGGGGGATGGATGTCATCGATCCATTCGAACCCGCCGCTTCAAATGGGCACAGGTTCATTCTAGTGGCCATAAACTATTTCACAAAATGGGTTTAAGTTGCATCTTACAAAGATGTAACTAAGAAGGTGGTCGCAGACTTCATTCGGGATCGTATTGTTTGCCAATTCGGAGTACCATAACCAATCATCACCGCCAACACCCGCCAACCTTAACAATGATCTGATGAGATCCATGTGTGAAACCTTCAAGATCAAGCATAAGAATTTCACAGCATACAGGTCATAAATGAATGGATCTATGGAAGCCTCTAATAATAACATCAAGAATATATTAAGTAATATGGTAGATAATCACAAACAATGGCACGAGAAGCTACCATTTGCCCTACTTGGATATCGTACCACTATAACACTCCGTAAATCTTAGTCAGTCCTGTGCGGATGAGGAATATTAATATGATGGTTATCAGTTGGATATTATAATAAGTGTACAAGTCATATCATAAGTGATTTGGGGTCCAATTAGAGACTTAAGTCTAAGCCAAGTTGGAAAATTACATGATAGACTAAAATTCCAAATAGGTAAGCACAAGACCAAAATTTGTACGAGAATATCCACATATATATAAGGTTTTATGTGATTCTCAACCTATAAAAGTAAATTTCTTTGAGTCTTTTTTCTAACGCTTCAAACCGTTTGTCATTTGGACATTCCTACAAGAAGTTATGACCAAATTACCAAAGTATGGCGGAGAAGTGTGCGGATGCCTAGCATCCGAGGCCGCGTCCAAAAAGAGGGGCTGGAAGTGAAGTGCTGCCGTAGCATCCGGGTCAGCATCCGAGCTCCTAAGAGGAGTGAACTGGGGATGCGAAGCATCCGAGGCCGCATCCGAAATCTGGGCCTGTAAACACAATTTTTAGGGTCCATTTTCCCCTTTTCTTTTGGACGAATTTTAGGCTTTTCCTCCACTCTCTCAAGACCTCCAACTCCTATCATCTTCAAGGTAATAAATCTCCATTATCTTGGTGTGAAATTCCATAATTTCTAAATCTACACATAAAATACTTAGATCTTCAAGAGATTTCTTCAAGAACTCAAAGGAGGGTTTTGCAAGATTTCTTCCAAAAAGGTAATCCTACACCTTTATACATACATGTATGGATTTATTAAGGGAATATGAGTATGAATAAGTAATATAACTCTTGGTATGGTGATTGGAAGCCATAAATTCCCAATTTAATTACATAACTATTGTAGAGATAGAATAGATGATTATTTAATAGAACTTTGTTGGTTGGGCATGGATGGATGGTCACATATGTAATGTTGGAAGTTATAAATTGGTTAATCATGATGGTGGGATAAATTTTTGATGAGTGGTGGTAGTTGGATCAACTAAATATATGGTGATGGGATGTAGAGATTTATGCCTACAAGGTGTTTGATAATATTCCTAAATGGCTTAGTTATGGAATTTGTTACTAATATTGGTTCCATTGGATGTGGCTATTGTAGATTGAAGGTTCTTAGTGTTTTGGATCATTGTAGTATCACTAAGGGGAGATATTGAGGTATGTGAGGCTAACTCTCTATGTTTGGAGATGTTAATGATTCTCCCTACGTCCCACCCATTATGACTATTACTAGTTTACTCAGAAAGTAATTATGCCTTAGTTCTATGAATAGTTGTAGAACTTCTATTCTCTATATGACGTGGTTTCATAATTCATTCAATATCTCATGAGTCTCAGTTATGACATATCACTTTATTACGAATACACATTCCAGTTGAGTCCTATCCAGCAGTTCAGTATCATGTAAGTCAGTATGTTTCAGTATTTCAGTATCATGTATTGCATCATAATTATCAGTTCCTTATTTTAAATCCTGGATGTCGAACACCTGTATTTGGGTCTGAGGCCGTAGTTTATGATTTATGCATCATTGGGCTTGAGGTCGTAGTTATGTATATGTATACTTGGGCCGAGGTCGTAGCTTGTGCGCGCGCACACACACACACACACACACATATATATATATATAGGGCCTGAGGCCGTTGTTTATCAGATAAACAGGTTGTTCATCATTCAAGGGAATATCAAAACCTTACTTCCTATGTTTAGTTCAGTTATCAGTTATCAGTTATCAATTTCAGTATTTACAATTCTTTCATTTAGTTGTTTTACATATCAGTGCAATTCAAATGTACTGACGTCCCTTTTTGCCCGGGGCCTACATCTCGCGATGCAGGTAATGATTTCGAGGTTGACGACCCTGCTTGCTAGGACATCTCGTATCAGCTATTGGTGAGCTCCAGTCTTTCGGGGCATTATCCCTCCCTTTTTCAGTCATTATAGTATTTTAGTTAATAAGGTATACTGAGGACCTTATCTTGGTAAACAGTTAGAATTTCATTATTCTTTAGAGGTTTCATAGACTATAGTTCAATCCGTCAGTTAGATGTTAGCAGGCTTTTATGTGTTAGCCTTGTCGGCTACTCGTTTATACTTTTAGACTTTTCAGTATTTCCGCATCTATGATATTTCAGTCAGACCCTTTAGTAGATCATCATGTTTTATATTTACATCTAGCTTACAGTTTTACCACATGTTGATCCAGCCATACAGTTGGTTCGCTCAGTCACATGTAGTCAGGCACCGAGTTCCCTGTTACGCCTAGGCCATGGTTCGAGGCGTGACAACCATGGTTCGCACATCAACCAGGGCAACTCCTTATTTGTTGGTTTATGGTACTGAAGCCGTTATTCCCGCCGAAGTAGAAATTCCTTCTTTGAGAATCATACAAGAGGCTGAACTCAGTGATGCATGATGGATACAAAGTCGCTATGAAAAACTGGCTTTCATTGATAGGAAAAGAATGAATGCGGTATATCATGGTCAACTCTACCAGAACAGAATGTCTAGAGCTTTCAACAAAAAGGTCAGGCCTAGACAATTCACACTGGGGCAGTTGGTGCTAAAGCGGATCTTCCTGCATCAAGATGAAGCCAAAGGGAAATTTTCACCCAATTGGCAAGGGCCCTACATGGTTCACAGAGTACTAATAAGAGGAGCACTCATACTTGCAGAAATGGATGGAGAAATTTGGCCAAAACCTATCAACTCAGACGCAGTCAAGAGATACTATGTTTAGATTGTTAACATTTCTTCATTTGATGTAACTAAACTATCCTTGACCTGATTCCCGTTTAAGAGGGGATACGTAGGCAGCGCTGTGGGTTCGGTCACATCTTAATAAAATCTTCATTTTTTCCATGATCAGAAACTAGGGAAAAATTTTGAGGAGGACCCTCATTTCTAAAGCAAGTCCAGCTAACTTCGTCATAGATAGAATAGTCAGAGAATTGCTTTTAAACTGGGGCAGAATTTTGAGGAGGATCTTCAAAATTCTAAAGCAAGGAGGTCGCAATGTCTCTAAAATATGTCACACTCATTGGTTCATCTAAATTACTTAATATTTCATACTGCCATATTTCAAATAACTACACTCATCAAATGCACGCATATTTTTCGAAAACTTTATTTCTATAATAGCCAAATGCTTCCAAGGGTAACTCAAACAAGATCTCAAGACAGGAGCAAAAGCAAAGCAAGAAGACGAAAGCGCGGACCAACCTTCCCCCACAAAACTCACAATCTTTCTTTGGATGCAGGCACAGTCAGACAATAATATCTGCAGATACATCATGTCACTACCTTCAAGATAACAAATTATCTATCACAAGCATCTCCAGCTAAGAAATACTATACTTTCTCACTATCATTCATCGTTTTCTTACATGAGGCTAAACACTGCCTCCTTAACTGCATAAGGCTAAGCATTTCTTTTCTTTGTATGAGACTAAGAATTGTCTCCTCTTTGCATGAGGCTAAGAATTGTCCCATAATTGCATAAGGCTAAGCATTACCTTCTTTGCATGAGACTAAGCATTGTCTCCTATTCCTGCATAAGGCTAAGCATTGCCTTTTCCGCATGAGACTAAGCATTGTCTCCTATTTGCATGAGGCTAAGCCCTGCCTCCTTAAATGCATAAGGCTAAGCATTGCCTTTCCTACATGAGACTAAGCACTGTCTCTTATTTTCATGAGGCTAAGCCCCGCCTCCCTAATTGCATAAGGCTAAGCATTTCCTTTCCGCATGAGACTAAGCATTGTCTCCTATTTGCATGAGGCTAAGCCCTACCTCCTTAATTGCATAAGGCTAAGCATTTCCTTTTCCGCATGAGACTAAGAATTGTCTCCTATTTGCATAAGGATAAGCCCTGCCTTCTTAATTGAATAAGGCTAAGCATTGCCTTTCCCGCATGAGTCTAAGTTGTCTCCTATTTGCATGAGGCTAAGCCCTGCCTCCTTAACTGCATAAGGATAAGAATTACCTTTCCCGTATGAGACTAAGCATTGTCTCCCCATCTTGCATACGGCTAAGCACTGCCTTTTCCTCAAGATTAAATACTATATCCATTACGCCATCTAAGACATGGCATTATCCTCTACTCACCCTGGTCTATGCATTGTCCTCATATTACCCAAGACTAAGACTTGTCTTGTCTTATCTTTGCATACGACCAAACATCATGTCTTTGCATTTCATAGGCTGAACTATTT
Organism: Nicotiana paniculata; assembly: GCA_005239505.1. Classification (NCBI taxonomy): domain Eukaryota; kingdom Viridiplantae; phylum Streptophyta; class Magnoliopsida; order Solanales; family Solanaceae; genus Nicotiana; species Nicotiana paniculata. The sequence continues at coordinate 10,547 of ML305815.1, read as the reverse complement.
CCATTTTGTCCAAAGGCGTCATAGTCTGAAGGCATCATCCTCATAGCCGGAAGACACCATTCCATGGCCCGAGGATCTCTGAAAAGTGCACATCATTATTCAAAGTCGTCATGGTTCATAGGCACCATTCTCATGGCCCGAGGACATCATTTCATGGCCTGTGAATCCCTTATCACATGATTCATGGCCGTGGACGTCATGGTCTAAGGACATCATCCTCACCGTTCAAAGACAACCTTCATGGTCTGAAGGGAATTTGCATCATGTTTAAATTCTCGCAATAATCCATATATACTTGCATGCATCGTGTTTTAAGTTTTGCAGGTAATCCAGGAAGTAACCGTTCTCCTAACGGGAGCAATCTTTTCTCCGGTTACCATTCATAACATTCACATCCTGTAATTGTTTCAAACATAACCGACCACCGTCAATTACCCATTTCTTACTCTATGACCATTCAGATATTACTCAGTGATACATCCTTAACGTTTAAGATTCACATTGATGACTCCGCATAAATTCATCCGATAATGTCCTATCCAAAAGAACCCTTTCTAAAACATACGACTATTCCTATAACAACTCTGTCGGTTTCATTCACCGTTGGATTCAGAACTACACACGGCCTTATTCACGTAACACTAGGAATATGTAGGCAACTCAGGAACCAGGGTTCGCCCCCCATTATTTCCAAATCACATCATCCCTCATTCAATTCGGCCAAAATTGGTCATCATTTTCTTTACCCGACAACTCTTTCATCATTCTCGGGTAAAGAGGGGCAGTTGTTGATACCCAATTTTGCCCTCATATATTCTCAATATATATATAATCAATTTTGCATCATTATTTAGTTTACAAATTTGTACAAGCATTTTCTTAATTTTACATAGCTTTTAGAGCTTTTAAATTGATTTTTCTGCATTTAAATTACTTGAATAACTATTAGTTACTCCTTCAAATAATTTTTGTTATGACTTATACCTAAAAATATTATTTGCACCTATAATATCTGTTTCAAATGTTTTTTTTCATTTCATATAATTACATTAGCATTTTTTAAAGCTATTTATCTAATTTTGCAATAATAGACTATATTCATATACAAATGCTCCTTATTTATACTATTGGTGTAGAAAATAGTATTTTATATTTTTATAATGTTAAATCATTATTTTTAATTATTTTAGTGCATAAAAAGTATTTTTTACTCATTTACTAATTATTTTTATAAATTATTTTCCTAAATTATATGTGTTTAAAAGGCTAGCCCAATTCTGAGAGATTTGTTCGGACCAAATTGGCCCAGTAGATTAGCCCAATAACCCCATCCCAAATCAAACAACCCCTTAACCTGAAACCCGGTCGGTACCCGTTCTAATTGACCCATCTCATTCAATTTTTAATCGTGGCCATTGATCTCTCAAGATCAACAGCCCTCGTTCATTCTCCTCTTTTAATTAAACCCTAACCCCATTTTCCTTGAGACGCCGCCTCTGTATCCTCTCTTCTCCTCTCTACAGAAACCCTAGCCGCCCTCTCAAATCTCTCCAAATCCGTCTCAACCATGGATTCTTTCCATGATTTCCTTTCCTTTTGTGTGTTATTTCGTTATTCTAAATAAATCTATGGTATCACCTAGTACTTGCCTAAACATGGCAAGTACTATCTCTCAGAATCCAGACATTCCACTTCAACCGCCAGAATCTAGGCAATATTTAGTCCATATACATCATGACCATAGCTATATGGGTCCGATTAGCCAAGATTTTTGGCCAATCTTCGATTTCTGTCAACTAGGGTTTACCAATTTTTCCCTAATTCGATTTTTTATTGAGTCTGCATGTTAATACTTCCTTATTTATGTTTGGTTTTACAGTTTTCCTTGTTTACTGGTTCTATTTCTGTCACTATATAAACCCCTCCCCATTCCCCTTTGAAAAAGACTTGAATCGATATAATCTCACTAAAATTTGAAGCTTTATTATTCCTTCATTATCTTGTTCTGTACTGTATTTTGGCCGGCTGAAAGCCAAGGCCACTGAGAGTCTACTGTTCGAACTTTCTCTTGGTGTGAACATTTCCCGGGGTTCTTTGAAGCTCTTGGGAACTTTAACGCATTGAGGTTCTGGGTTCTTCTGGATCTTTTGTTGTTGTCCATTTAACTGGTAAGCCACTTAACTTTTGCAATTTTGTTCTTATGTGTCCTTGATTTACATGTGTTCTCACCCCTAAAATCCATGGCTTAATATGTTTTTGGGTTACTTTTATGCACAACTCTGTTAACTTTCACTTGTTTTAAGTCTCTTTAGCATTTAATTTATCCTGATGCTGCTAATTCTGATATTGTTTAAGTTTAATTTGGATAATCTGACCTCCTCAAGTTCGTTTGACTAGTGTGTTGGTGCCTGAATGTTTACTTGCTTTGTCATGAATCTCTGTAATGAATGCTTCACACTTGTAATGACCTGTGTTAGGACTTCCTTTGTGAATTGTGACATGTTTCTCTACTATTTTTGTCACTCAGCATGCTCTCTCGATCTCATACCCCTCTAGTGATTGTTTGGGGTTTTAGAACAGTCATCTCAATTTTTTCAAACTGCCTTATGATATTAGGGTGAATCTCTAACATAATTTGTACCTTCTTTAGGTAATTAGTCTATGTGTCAATGCTAGAATACCTACATGTACTATTTGACATGAGCTTACTTTTTCGCTCTGTTCTGAATCTCTGTAATGTTTGTCTTGCATATATAATGTGTTTTAATCTATGATAAGACCTTTTCTATCAACTATGATCTTTCTTCCCTGCTAATATGTCCCTCAGTATGTCTTTGGCTCACCTAATTCCCTGTTCTTTCAGTGATTACTTGGCTTATCATAATGTGTGCTCCCTATCACGTTTCAATGCAGTCTTGCTCCCTGATGAGAGTTAACATTTTTGTCTTATGACACTAGGATGTATACTTAGCATAATTTGGACTTCTTAGGTTTCAAATTGTTTAGTATTGTGTATCTGTGCATGATAACTTATGTCAAATCTTGCAAACTTGTTTTTCCCCTAGCTCTCTCAATATGTGGTTGTTATGTGCTATTTTGCTAAATGTTGAAATTCTACTGAACCTGCTTCTAATTCCTGTGACCTGCTTGATTAGCTGCTCTGTATGCTCAACTTGGCTATGTCTACTTTAGGTTATAAGTGTATCCCTCAAACTTATGTCCCTTAATCATTGTCCACTCTCCCTCATTTGTTACTTATGTTGTTCTGAACTTCTCATTCTTAGTCGGCTGAAAGCCAAGGCTACTAAGGCTGTTACTATTGACCTCCCTAGTGTGAGCACTGATCGGGATTCATTTGATACCCTTGTGAACTATGATACACTAGGATATGGGTCTTTAGTCACTCACTGAAACCTGAACTATCCCACTCAACCTTTTCTTCCTATTATGTGCTGGTTGGTTTAAGTGATTCAATGCTTGGTAAGATGATTGTGTGATTTGGCTTTGAGTTCTTCTATGGATTCTGAGTTGTGTTGACGGATGTGTCTCCTTGTTGGAAGTCTGGGTATGCTTCATGAGAATTGTTGAAGGCCCAGACAGTGTTGGGTATTTCTTTTGGTCCTGCTGGGGCTCTACTATCATTATTTGTACAACGTTTGTAATTACTTTATTATTAGGCCTGTAATAATCTTGTAATGAAAAATTGGGTGTTAGAAAAATAGACAATAGGTAGATTCTTAATGATTATAAAAAAGGGGTAGACAACATGCCTATAGTACTAAGTGATTTACTTGCTATTCAACCACTATGTGCACCATAGAAATCATGTCATCAGGGGAAGCACACTATCTGCTAGCAAATATGAATTCAAATACTACAATTATTCTTGTTGATACCTAATTTTTTCCTCATATTTTTAAAATGCATATATACTTTCAAAATAGCATATTTGCATCATCATTTAGTTTACGAACCTATGCAAGCATCTCCTATAATTTTTCACAATTTTTAGAGCTTCAAATCAATTTTCTTGCATTTTAATTATATAAATATTGATTAATTATCCCTTTAAATTATTTTGTGATGACTTAGTAACTTAAATTATTATTTTACACCTATAATATATGTTTCAAATATTTTATTTCATTTTCATACAATTATTTTTAAGCTATTTATCTAATTTTATAATAATAGCCTATATTCATATATGACTGCTTTTATCTATACTATTGGTGTCAAAATAGCCTCTTATATTTTGTAATGCTAAATTATTATTTTTAATAATTTTAGTGCATAAATAATATTTTTATTTATTTATTAAGTATTTTTATAATTTTTTTTGATAAATTTTGGTTATTTAAACAACAAGATCACCCCAACACCTTAGGCAAGAACCCTAGCCCAAAGCCAAATGACCCATGTCTAAAACCCGACCACTAACCCGTTTTACACTACCCACCCAGCTCCCCTTTCTCATCTTGATCGTTGATCTTAAGAGATCAACGACCCCTAATGAACTAACTCCTTTTAATTTAACCCCAACCCAGAAACCCTAACCCCATTTCCTAAAGACCGCCGCCCCTATTCTCTTTGTCACTCCTCTCTTCTTCACTAAACCCTAGTCGCCTCCCCTAGATCCCTCTCCTAATCCCACTGATAATGGGATTCGATTACCATTCTCTTGCCATATTTGAATCCTTTTGGTACTGGTTGTCCGCTTGTGGTGTTACCTAGGTGCTTGCTTAAACATGGCAAGCAATATCTTCCAAAATAGAACCAAAGTGGTTCGAATCTTCGATTTTGAGCACTATTTTGTCTATACGTTCAATACTATACAGTGTGAGTTCAATTTTGTTTGAATTCTACTGATTTACACTTTCCCTAAAAAACTAGGGTTTACAGATTTTCTCTCTTAAATTGATTACAAATCGATTTTCAAGTTTCTTTTCCTTGTTTGTTGCTTAAATTATTCTATTTCCTTATATGTTTGCTCGATTTTGATTACTATATAAACCCCTCCCCCATTCCCTTTTGGACAGACTTGGAATCATTAAATTTCCACTAAAAAGCTAAAGATATTCACTCTATTGTTCGCTTATTCTCTTGTTCTACTTTGGCTCTTGGCCGGCTGAAAGCCAAGGCCACCGGAATTCCTATTTTTCCAACCTTCCTTGGGTGTGAACACTGACCTAGTTTCCTTGAATCCCTTGGGAACTTGACGCATCTAAGGTCCTGGGTTATACTACTTTTTTGACGTTCAAAGTGATTATGTTCTTTTCTTGTTTGTGTACTTGTCAATCAGTAACTAGTGATTTCTTTAGCCTTTGCAATGTTCATTCTCTTATGTTCCTGATTAGCATATTCATGCCTCTGAATTGCATAACCTAAAGTGTTTCTAGACTATCTCTATATGTAACTCTGCTTATAATATGAACCTCTCTAGGATTGCTCATGCCTAAACTGCCAGTTCTGAGATGTGTTTAGGTTCAACTTGAATAATTTAGACTGTTTGAAGTTCGTTTAGCTTGATGTATTGATACTTTGAGTGTTACATTAGCTATATGGACTCATCTTGTTTCCTGCCTTTTCCTAGATTCCTATAATGATTGATTTGTATCTATAATATATCCTAATCTATGTTAAGACCCTCATTCTAGCTATTTGCTACTATGATCATTTTATCACTTAGTATGTCCTTACCATGCCCAATTATGTACTCCCTAGCAATTAGTTAGAACCTTTTTAAATAGTTTCTTAACTTTTTTTTCCCGATAACATTTGATTTTGTTCTGCCTTATTGGATATGAGTTGCACTGTTTAACACCTGGTGTTTACCATGTTTTGACCCTTAGGCTTGAAAATGTTAAGTTAATGTTCTATTGTTTGTCTTATTTGGCATAATGCCTTTGCTTATTAATTTTGTAATCCCAGAAGCCATAATCCCCCTTGCTTTCTTACAAATGTTCCTTGCCTCAGTGTGCTAAGTGTAGACTTATGATATTAACATCTCTCTTGAGTTTGTTTACCCTCTGTGTGTATATCTTCATTGTGTGATTACCATTGCAATGCCTTTTTCCAAAAATTCAAATGCACTTCTTCAAACTCTGCCATTTGACTACTAATTTCACTCTCATTGGCTACTTACCCTATTCTGAACCTATAATTCTTGACCGGCTGAAATCCAAGGCCACTAAAGCTTTCTCTATTAACGTCCCTAGTATGAGCACTGATCGGGGTGCATTTTGAGACCTTTGTGAACTCTAACACACTAGGGCCGGAGGTTCTTTGGTCATTTTCCTTACTACTCAATTTTGTCCCTCCTTCTGTATTGAATTGCAAATTGACTTGTGTAAGTGATTGTTTTCTTGATCCTTTGATCAAACCATGGTTGTTGAGTTTTGTTCGAGTTCTCCAATGGTTTCTGGGCTGTGTTGAGATTTGTGCGTGCTAAATGGTGAAGAAAGAGCTTAGTTGAAGGTCTAGCAGTGCTGGATATATTTTGGTCCTACTGCTATTACTTGTACTACTTTGTAATTTATTCATTATCGGGTCGGTAATAATTTTGTAGTCAATTGAGGTGATAGGGAAATTGTGAAATGGGTACCTCCTAATACTTTATGTGATGAACCAAAAAGTCATCTCTCATTTTTTAAGTCAAAAACTGGGTTCTGAGGCCTTGAAACCCCACCCTTTTTATCTCACCTCATTTTGTGTGCGCAGCCCGGGCGTATATCCGGGAAGCTTTTATGTGAAAAACTGAGGAAAATGCTAATTTTGCTTTTAAAATTGAATTTAAGTTGACTTTGGTTGACATTTTGGGTAAACGGACCCGGACCCGTGATTCAACGGTCCCGGAGGGTCCGTAGGAAAATATGGGACTTGGGCGTGTGCCTGGAGTTGAATTCCGAGGTCCCAAGCCCGAGAAATGAATTTTTGAAAGAAATTGTTTTACTGAAATTATAAGTCTTTGGAAATTTGATTATGTTTTATGGTATAGGGCCCGTATTTTGGTTCTGGAGCCCGGTACAGGTTTAATATAGTATTTGAGTGATTCCTGTAAAATTTGGTAAGAAACGGAGGTCATTTGACGTGATTCGAACCCGTAGTTGTGAAATTTGAAACTTTGAAAGTTTTGAGATTTTTCTTTGATTTCTATGCTAGATTCGTTGTTTAAGCTGTTATTTTATCGATTGGATCGCACGAGTAAGTCCGTAGGATGTTTTTGAGGTTGTGTGCATGTTTGGTTTGGAGCCCCGAGGGCTCGGGTGAGTTTCGGGGTGTTTGAACTTGGAAAATCACTGCTTGTGCACCAGTTCTGGTGTGCCCGCACCTACGAGCCTAGGGCCGCAGGTGCGGACCTTCAGCCGGAGGTGCGGTCCAGCCCAGCCTACCCTCTTTCCGTAGGTGCGGCAACTTTTCCGCAGAAGCGGTTCCGTAGGAGCGGATACTCCTCCGCAGGTACGGCCCTCAGTGGCCTTGCCCATTTCAGCGGGTGCGACCATTTTTCCACACTTGCGCAAGGGCAGGTGCAACCCAAGCACCGCAGGTACGAGGGTTGGGCAGTGTATTTTAAGTTAGAGCTTCATCCATTTTAATTTTCAACTTTTCACAAAAATAGAAGACCAAGAGCGATTTTCTCAAGAGATTTTCTTCCCAAATCATAGGTAAGTGTCCATTAACTAATTTCCTTCAACTTTCTAATGTTTTTCATCAATTATCACCAAGAATACTAGGGTTTTAAGGGTAGAAAATTGGGGATTTGGGTAGAGTTAGAGCTTTTTGAATAATTGGAATTTAGACCTTGTTTTGAGGTCGGATTCCGAAACTAATTACATATTCGGGCTCGTGGGTGTATGGGTGATCGGGTTTTGGTCCGAACCTCGTGTTTTGACCAAGCGGGCCTGGGTCGATTTTTGACTTTTTAGGAAGAATGATAGAAAACCTATAATTAAGCATTGGGGTTGAATTATTTAGCATTTATTGATATTATTAAGCTAATTATGTCTAGATACAATTGAATTGGAGGTGAATTCTAAGGGGAAAGCAGTAATTGAGGCTTGAGTTGGTCGTGGAATTCGAGGTAAGTGTTTGGCTTAACCTTAGCTTGAGGGAATAGGTGTTGTGTCTTATTTTCTATGTGTAAGTATCATGTTCAACGTACAGGTGAGGTGACGAGTACCTATACGTTGGTGTCAAGCATGCGCATGAGTCGAATATTGTGATTTATGTGGTTTTCCGTTAAGTAATACTTGAGTTTCACTTTATGTCTATCCATGTTGGTGGAAATTCCTTGATATTGAACAGTGTTGATTATTGGTTTCAGTTGAAGATTTTTATGTGAAGTTATGTACTAAGTGAGATTGGTTATAGTTGTTTTTCCGTTGCCGGGATGGTATTGATTCCACTGTTGGATCCCTTGCTGGGACGTTATGGTTTTAATTTCATTTACTCTATTAATTTCCTTGTTGGATTGATGTCATTTGATATTTTTGGGTGAGGAAGAGTGAGAAAGCACGAAGGGTGATGCCGTGCGTGAGATTGTGAGCGAATGTTATCGCACGAAGGGTAATGTCGTGCCGATATCGTGATTGTAAAAGTATGAAGGCTGATGTCGTGCCATGATATGAGTGATAATGCACGAAGGATAATGTCGTGCCATGATTATGTGAGGTAAAAGCACGAAGGGTGATGTCGTGCTGAATATATTGTAACGACCCGACCGGTCGTTTTGAGGATTTTAGCTCTGTTCGGTGGCGTAAGGTCATGAACAACTTCACATTGTATATATCGACCTATGTGAGTGGTTAGATTCAGTTACCGGATAATCCAGAGTCGAATTGGAAAGAAAATTATTATTTCGGAAGCCATAAGTTGGAAGAATCAACTAAGATTGGAATTTTGGGTAAACGACCTCCGAATCAAGATTTGAAGATTCCAGCAGGTTCGTATGATGATTTCGGACTTGGGCGTATGTTTGGACCGGGATTTGGATAACCCGGGAGCGTTTCGGCATATATTATGGAAGATACCATTTTAGAAGAATTTCATAAATCTGGGTTGAAAGGCATTTTAGTGATATAGATGTTCGTTTGGGATTCCGAGCCTGGGAATAGCTCTGTATTGTAATTTTGGAGTTGGGAGCGCGATCGGAAGTGAATTCGGATGTCCATAGGTTATTTTGAAGTCATTTGGCTAAAGATAGAAATTTGAAGGTTTTTGAGGAATCCGACTGGAAGTGGAAATTTTGATATCGGGGTCGAAATGCGATTCCGGAAGTTGGAGCACTTCCGTATTGTTGAATGTGACTTGTGTGTAAACTTTGAGGTCAATCGGACGTGATTTGATAGGTTTCGGCATCGAAATATAGAAGTTTAAAGTTCTAAAGTTCATAAAGCTTGAATAGGAGTGTGATTCATGTTTTTAGCGTTGTTTGATGTGATTTGAGGCCTCGACTAAGTCTGTGATATGTTTTGAGACTTGTTGGGACGTTCGGACGGGGTCCCGAGGGGCTCGGGTGAGTTTCGGGGTGGTTTCGGACCATTTCTAGGCCATTTATAGCTGCTGGTTTTTGGCTACAGCAGTGTGCTACGCGATCACGGGGAATTGGTCGCGATCGCGATGAGTAAAATGAGAGAAATTGGCCAGTGAAGCGCGATCGCGGAAGGCATTCCGCGATCGCGTAGAGGAAATGTTCTGCTGCACTGACTCGACTTTGGAAGCTTGTATCTTGAAATATATAATAAATTTGGAGATGATCCAAACATAAAAGTTGTAGCTCTTTGAGTCTAGTTTTCATAATATTAAACCATTTGGCATTTGGAGTTGTGTACAAAGAGTTATGCTTGATACAGCATTCCGGGAAGTGTTTGGAAATCGCATTGTATTGCATAGGACTGACTTTAGCAACTTATATCGCAAAATCTATAAGAAATTGGGAGATGAACAAAGAAAAAAAGTTGTTGCCCTTGGTTTCTAGATTTCAAAAAGTCAAACCATTTGCAACTTGGAATTTTGTACAAAAAGTTATTCCCATTCTACTAAAAGCTGTCCGGAAGAGCTGGGCATTTGTTCTTCGCGATTGCGAAGCACTTTCCGTAATCGCGAAGAACAAGTTTTAGGCTGGAAATTTTTGTATTTCGCGATCGCGAAGAATTTTCCACGATCGCGATGAGTAAAGACCGCGATCGGTTTTTGGCGATTCTTTGGGGGGGTTTCACACAAATCGAATGGGTAAGCGTTCTTCCATTAGAATTAATTATATTTCATGAATTAGTTCTTGTTTGTATCATTTAATTTGTGTTATTAGTTGAGGAAGAATGTGGGTTTTGAAAGAAATTTCTAAAATGAAAAATCATGATTTGAAGAACCAAATGGTATCGGAATTTGAAAAATTTAGTATTGTTGAACTCGTATCGGAATGGGTAATCGGATTTTTGTAAATTTGTTGGGTTCCGAGGTACGGGCCCGGGGGTCAACTTTTGGGCCGATTTTTATAAATTTGTAAAGACTGAAACATTATTATTCAGAATAGTTCCTTATACGTTTTA
>MDKI01011509.1:0-77266 GCA_005239505.1 Nicotiana paniculata | reverse complement strand
TGTCTAGAAGAAACAAAACTACAAGAAATTGCATACTTGAAATATAAAGTAAGAAATACTAGAATGTAGAAATCGATGTTCTTTCACTTCAATGGAATTTTCTTCTTCTCTACTTTTGATCCACAAAAATCCCCCGTAATTGTGTTGTAGGAGTCTATTTATAAGTTTAGGGTGAACCCTAACCGTGTAGGAGACTTATATTTCACTTGGGAAACACTTAAACCCGTCAAAACTCGATTTCTGGCCGAACTGGGGACCTGGCGTTTGGACCCAAACGTCTGGCTAGGGCTGGCGTTTCAGCCCAAACGCCTGGCTAACGCCAGGGCAAGGCTGGCGTTTCAGCCCAAACTCCTGGCTAACGCCAGGTAGGGCAGGTTGTTTGGCTCTGTCGCCCGGGTGCCTCCTTTCGCGTATTTTTCGACATATTTGCATCCTTTTAGCCCTGTTTCCATCTCCACTTCACCTACACATGAAATAACTCCATTAAGCACATAATAAGTGTAATTTTATCATTAATGCGCATCAAATGTAAGGTATATCACATGTTAAACTATGCAATTTAGTCTCGCATCACACTCCCCCTAACCAAAACAATGAACAATGAGAATAGGGAGATAGAAACAACAAGATCAAATCTTACTTCGACGTTCGGTTCCACAATACCAACCTCAACTTGATTCAACATCAATCAATACCAAAATTCATAAACATGATAATAATGATCAACATTACAATTAACTAGTCTAAGCATGAGTATTGTGATCAAGGAAAGCAACAATTACAAGAATAAGACCCACCAGCATGTTATAACTCGACAACAATGCATAGATACTCGTCACCTCACCTATACGTGGTACCCAACATCTAAACATGTAGCAAATAGACAATTAAAACCTAATCCCTCAATCCAAGGTTAACCACGACATTTACCTTGCTCCAACGGCGAACTCAAAGCTCAATCACAGGTTTTCCCTTCAAACAAGCCTCTGGACCAATAGAATTCAATTTAGGCCATTTTTGAAAAAGTCAACACCTAGGCCCCGCTTGGTCCAAACCCAAAATTCAGACCAAAACCTGATTACCCATTCACCCCCGAGCCCGGTTATATAATTGGTTTTGGAATCCGACCTCAATTTGAGGTCTAAATCCCCAATTTATCAAATCACTAGTTTCTACCCAAAAACCCCCAATTTCACCATGAAAACCTTAGATTTTGGTTGAATATTATGAAAAAGTGGTGAAAGATTGAAAGAAATTAGTTTAAGATCACTTACCAATAATTAGGGGAAGAAAAGTTCTTTGAAAAATCGCCTCTTGTGGTTTAGGTTTTGAAAATTTGGGAAATGAATCAAAAATTCCGTCTAAGTCATCTTTTGTTCAGCTGCAAGTATCGCATTTGCGAACAAAAACTTCACAATTTCAAATGAACAGTGTTTTCACAGTTACCATAAATGGTTAGCAATTGTGAATGAACAGTGTCGCACCAGAAACCAGCAAAACCCAAACTTCTCCGAAATGATCCGAAACCACGCCGAAACTCACCTGGAACTTCCCGGACACAAAACATATATGAATTTCAATCATAAAAGACTCTACGGACCTGCTCGTGCACTCAAAATACTTAAAAGAGGCCGTCTTAACCTGATATTGACCATGGTCAAAATCCCAATTTTCTTAACTTTACTAGTCTCTCAACCAATGATCCAAAAATACACCCAAGCCCCTCGGGACTCCAAACCAAAAGTGCACACCAGTCTAATAACATCATATGAAATTGCTCGCGCGATTAAATCGCCAAAATAACACCTAGAACTACAAATTGATCACCAAATCAAATGAAATTTTCAAGAAAGCTTTGAAATCTCTATTTTTACCACCGGACTTCAGAATCACGTCAAACCGACTTCATTTCCCACCAGATTTCACAGATAAGTCAAAAAATATTATATTGGACCTGTACCGAGCTCCAGAACTAAAATACAGACCCGGTATCAACAAGGACAAACATCAATTAATTCTTAAAAACCATTAAATTTTCAGACTTTTAATTTTCAACAAAAATTCATAACTCGGGCTAGGGACCTCCGATTTCGATTACGGGCATACGCTCAGGTCCTGTATTTTAATACGGACCCACCGGGATTGTCAAAACATGGATCCGGATCCATTTACCAAAAATGTTGACCGAAGTCAACTCAAATGAAGTTTTACGCAAAATTTCTTATTTTTATCAGATTTTAACATATAAGCCTTCCGGGACAATACTCGGATTGTGCATGCATATCGAGGAAGGCTAAAATGAGGTTCTAAAGGCTTCAAAATACAGAATTTGGTTCTAAACATAAGATGACCTATCGGGTCATCACAATCCACATATCCACTCACTGCGCTGCGAGTCTCCCAAACATTGGCGAGTCTCAACAACTGAATGTAGACAACTACTTCAAAGCTGTCTGACATATCCAGTGTTGTTGCAACATAGTCTTCTACCCCAACAGCACCATAATATCTTCCATCAGTGGAGGAAACATTGAAGAAGATCCTAGACAATTAGCAGACCATTATGGATACATTGGTGGCACATAGGGAGCTATTGAGGAATTGGGAAAACAGGTGAAGAAGATGAGGAAACCTCAGGCCTCGAAGAAATCAGTGGATAGATTGAGAAAAGAGGTGACCAAGATTGCAGTAGCTGGTGATCTACCATTTGACTTACTGATTAGACAGATCCATCAGTACCAGCAGACCCAGCAGCACCATCAGCAGAGGCACCAACTGGTCAGTCTAACAAGCCAGACCTTGTTGCTCATACTGCTGAGGAGGAGCTTCAGATGTTCACCAACCCTGTTACTCCCCGAGCACAGGATGATGAGATCCAGTTGGAGGAGCCCGAGGGTGGTGATGTTGTCGTGCACACTGAAATCACATAGGGAGTTTTTCTTCACTCTCTACCCTCTCTTATTTTAATTGTTGCTAAGCATTGAGGACAATGCTTGTTTTTGTTCAAAGGGGCGGTCTATTTTGGTTGATTTGATATGACATTGGCTTGTAATGACTATAGTACTCTATTTATCCTTATTTTATTTTTCATTATGTATATATTCCTCCCTCAATTTTGATGTATATATTTTGTTCCCCATTCTCGGTTTGTATATTCATTTTCTTACTTTCAGTAGTTTATTTCATAGCTTATTTATTTTGTTTTCTTAGTAGTCTAGATTCTTATTTACTTTAATAGATTCTTTTCGATTTGGTAGCTTCTTTTCGATTTAGTAGCTTCTTTTTATGTTTAAGTGAGCAATAAGCCTTTGGTTTTCTTAATTCCACGATTCATTCCAAAGGTGGGTTTTGTGTGAACCGGGTGGCTCTTCCCAACGATGGATGGCGTGACAACCTTCTTAAGGGATTGAGTCTGTTTTCTTTTATGTTTAGGTAGAAACAACAGTATTAATGAATAACAGGGTCAAGCATGTTTTACTTGGTACCAACACACTTAACTACATGCTTATGGTTAAAAACAAGTTCTTGGAATGAAATGGCTCTAGTTAGTGACCTTGTGACTCTTGTGTTGACTTAGGCAATCATCGAGTGGTTTAGTTGAACCATTAGCGATTTTTAATCTTTAATACGGTTGTTGTGGGACCTCGACTCTATCCTATTTAACAATCCAACTATGTGAAATGTGAGATATTTTGTTACAAGTCCAAGTACCAGTGCGAATGGTCTAGAACTTACCCCATATTTGTTTCTAGGCAAAATTCTAAGTTTTGCTTGGATTGAGAAGTGATTGTAGGCTCTCGTTGACCCGTTTTGAAACTTTCCATGGCCCATCAATGATGTTATCCCTAGTCAACCCATTTGATCCTAAAGCCTTTTTCATTTGATAACCATGTTACAAGCCTTTACCCGTTTTATAGTGACCCTCTCTTGGCACCCGAGCTTTCCTTAACATTCATGAGAAACAAATTGGAAAAAACATAAGTTTGGGGGAGAGACGAGGAGTTTGAATGTGGTATAAAGGTAAAAAAAGATAAAATAAGAAAAGGGAAGGCAAAGAAAAAGAAAGAAAGAACAAAAGAAAAACACAAAAAATAAAGTGAATAAAGTTAAGAGTTGATGGGATTCAAAGAATAGCAAAAGTGCAAGGCATGGAGAAAATGAATATCATGACCGAAAGAGTGATTCCAAGTCTTTATAGGTCCCCTAAGGAAAAATAAAATGACTCAAAGAGAGGCAAAGCATGATAAAAAAAGAAGAAAATGGAGTTCTCAAGGAAAGATGAACCCGTTCTACTCCAACATTTCCCACCTTAGTCCAAAAACCTTCATTACATGCCGAAAAAGCCCTACGTGATTTCAAGCTGAGTAAGCTTACATTAGTGGTGATCTACATGAGGGGCAAGTATATGGTACTTAGAGTCATACTTGTGACATTCTTTTGAGAGTGATAAGTGAACCTTTCACAAGTCATTGAATTGAGTGTAACCTTCTTAAGTGAGATGAGCTAACGGAGAGTATAGGAGGAGGAGTTTGGGATCCAAAGCGACCTACATGAAAGTTCGAAATTCCTTGATGAGTAAAGTCAAAGCTTGATTCTCAAGTCTCACATTAGAGCTATTTGTGCTTTAACATTTAAAACATTGCCTTGTTAATCCATGAGTGTGTGGGTAATTGTTGGTCCCAATTGATGTGTGTTTGATTCAACTTAGGCTAGATGAAATAGCTCTTTTCTTGTGGAAGTGGGAATTACCTTATTTTCTTGAGGAAAATCAAAAGCTTAAGTTTGGGGGAGTTGATAAGTAGGGATTTTGACGACTTATTTGCACCCTTTCACTTTCGTTTTAGCTCAAAAACGCTTAAAGGTAATCCCAAAAACTGATAAATATGTTTTCTTACAGAAGTATTAGAAAATGATCCAAAGAGATGGCATTTAACTCAACGAGTAATTTGGGAAAGGACTAAAACCAAGCAAAAAGGGACAATGTGCGAACTGCAAAATTTTGTCTGTGACCGCAGAACATGAAGGAATTTAGACGGTGCTCCTTTGCAATGTGCGGACCACACAATAATTGTGCGGCCGCAGAATATGAAGATCAGAGCATTGGTGTTTCAAGTCCATCAAGAAGTGCGGACCGCACTATTATTGTGCGGCCGCATAACTCAAGAGTACGGTCGCACTCAAAAATGTACGGTCCGCAGAACCTGAAGAAGTGTGGCCGCAATACAGAATTGTGCGACCGAAGAAGTCCCTCCTATCAAGCTTAGCTTCAAAGTGCGGACCGCACGCAGAATTGTGCGGCTGCAAAACATCCAAAAGGGCGATTTTCTCCGAAAATTTCAGTTGTGTATTAAGTAGTCTTTTTTGTCAAAATTAGGTTAAGTTTGAACTTCATAAAGTAAGAAGCCATTTTATTTACTGTTTTGGGAAACTTTATGATAGATTGTCTATTTTACATTGAGTTTTTATCTCTCTATCTATTAATATGAGTTTAATCTTTTTTCTTCTTTAATTTCTGCATTTTCATCTATGAGTAGCTAAATTTCTAGCTAGGGTTGTGACCCAACCCTAGTATGGGTGCCTAATGTGTGTTTGATTTAGGGTTTTTTTATGGTTGGGTGTGTGATATTTAGCCTAGTTCTTGCTTCAATTTTAGAATTAATTGTTGCAAACATTGATTCATGCCTAATTGACTTAATCTCTACTTGAGAAACAGAGATTGAATCTAGAAAACTTGGCTAACAAGAAATTGGTATGAACCCAAGAAATTGATACTCCCAATTAAAGGGTTGAATCTAGAAATAGTAAACCCCGACTTGAGCATATATCACTTGTTATGTGAATTACCCATTTGGACTTGAGAAAGCCAAATTGGGCAAAACCACTCTAACTACCGAGAGGTATCGAGTGGGTAAGTTCTTGTTGATCGTTATATTAAACCCCGATCAATGAAACCCGCTCTAAAGCCCACAATCCGTTAGGAAACCAATTAGATGGAAGTCACAGCCCTAGATCTTTTATAAACTTGAAAAACAACAACACCAAAAATATCGTTCTCTAGCTTTACATTTGCAAATCATAGCCTAAATCTAGAATTAGATCAAAACAACAAAGTATGTGGAAGTGCATTTTAGGCACATTATACACTTAGTCTAAGTATATACCTAATCCCATCTACGTTCCTTAAAGAATCGACCCCAACTCAAGTTGGGTAACTATTATTGCATCGACCGCTTCACAACCCCAAAAGGTGGTGTGAACTTGGGTGGCATCAGCTTCGATCTTGCAGATGAGATTGAGAGTGCTAAGGAGCTTGAAGCTGAAGCCAGAGTGTTAGCATTTCCTGGTGACGACGATTCTGAGAGCATGAGCGGATCTGAAAGTGGAGAAGGCCCTGAGAGTGAAGATGTTGCTCCCGAAGAAGGCTAGGCCCTTTAGAATTTGTATATTTTGTGTTTCTTTTAAGGTCGTTTCGGCTTTTTGTAGAGAATTTTGATCTGGACATGCCGCCCTTGTAAATGATTTTCGACATATATATAAAAGCATTTCTTCCCTTCTGCCTTATAGAATTATGAATTTTCATTCTAAGGTCCGTGGTTGAGACAATTTACTCGAAACCGAACTAGTATAGACGTTAGTCTTTATGATCAGGAGAGGGTCTGCTCGAACTCGAAATAGGGTAACCCTTAGGTTTTTTAGTTGAGCAAGAAATGGTCTCTCGAACTCAAAGTAAAAATAGCCCTTAGGCTTTTTTATTTTTTGTATTAGGTTGACCTGGCCTTTGTAAAAAGATTGTTTATATAAGTAAGGCTTTCTCCCCTTTTCGGCTTGAAAAAGTTTTTATCACTTGTGTTTACAAAATTTGTAATGCCTTAGCATGTAATAATAAGGGATTTTTCGAGAGTTCAAACAATCTTGTATTCATTAGAGTTTTCGAGGCTTGATATTATCGAAGCCTTTTACGACTTTGTCGGGGGTAGCCTTTTTAACCGGTTATGAAAAAAATCGAAGGCCTGTTTTGTTATGGAATTCGGATGTCTCCGAACCGTGTTAATTTGGCCGTAGCCTCTTAGTACGGGATCTTCCCGTTGGGCTTATTTTACCGCTTTGCTTCAAGCTTGCCCGAAGTATTAGTCCCCGAGTGGGTGGCCGTGGCCTTATAAAATTCGATGGTTGCCTAAAAGTTCTTATAACCTCGAAGTTTCAATAATTCGATCTTGTTCGAATTTAATTTTCGGACGATAGTCCCCGAGTGTGGGGGTGAATATCGAACTCTGTTTATGATCAGCCCTTAAGCCCGTTTCCATAATAAATTGAGAGTATGGAATTGTAAAGTAGAAAAACGTTTCTAAGGAATGAGATATTAGCAAGGAAAAATACTTCTCTTTATGAAAAATGATTATATATTCGTACATGTTTTGTGTCAGGGCTCGAGCAACCTATGGGGGCACGGTTCGTTTGATCGTTTGACCCTTACAAATTTTACCTATCGAGGACCCGCTGTTATGAAGTAATTTCCTCGCAACAAAGTTGACATTCGAAGGAAATGCCCCCCAGTATTCGAGGTTGATTGCAAAAAAGCCTCAGATAATGTTTAATTGTTCTAATTTAGCACGATCAATGGTTGCCTCATTAAAAACCTCGTTGTAAGACCCATTTAGGACAAAACTGGTGTAAGGGAAAAAGAGTGCAACGCGTGCTTTCAGACCTAAAGACTTCGTATCAAAGAATCCACCGATGTCTCTGGTCGAACACCAACAAGAGTTAGATTAAATTAGAAACGAAATGGAAGGGGGTCGTACCTTAGCAGTAGTATCGTTTCAGGTGTAATATGTTCCAATTTCTCGGTAGTTGTTCGTCGTTCATTGTGCCAAGCTTGTAGGACCCTTTTTCTGGTGACTTCGAGAATTTGGTATGGTCTTTCCCAGTTTGGACCCAGTTTTCTTCATTCGGATTTCGGGTGTTGAGGGTGACTTTTCTTAGCACCAAGTCACCGATGTTAAAATATCGAAGATTGGCTCTTCTATTGTAGTACATTTAGATTCGCTATTTTTGGGCAACGAACTAGACGAGGGAGGCTTCGCGTCTTTCATCCGACAACTCTAGGCTCGTATTCATGGCCTCGTTATTTGACTCTTCTATTACATATCGAAACCTGATGCTAGATTCTCTAACCTTGACGGGGATTAAAGCTTTGGCGGCATAAACTAACAAGAATGGTGTTTCTCCGATACTAGACTTAGACGTTGTGCGGTATGCCCAAAGAACCTCGGGCAGTATCTCTCTCCACTTCCCTTTGGCATCGGCCAATCTCTTCTTAAGATTCTGAATGATGGTTTTGTTGGTCAATTCATCTTGTCCATTCCCACTGGGATGATAAGGTGTTGATAGGATCCTTTTGATCTTGTGATCTTCGAGAAATTTAGTCACTTTGTTGTTGATGAATTGTTTCCCATTCTCACATACAATCTCGGAGGGCATCCCGAATCGACATATGATGTGGTCCCAAATAAAGTCTATAACTTCATTTTCTCTGACTTTCTCGAAAGCCTGTGTTTCAACCCACTTAGAAAAATAATCAGTCATAAATAAATAAACTGAGCTTTACTTGGGGCCGATGGAAGAGGGCCGATGATGTCCATTCCCCATTTCATGAACGGCCATGGGATAAGACCGAATAGATCTTCTCCCTGGGTTGGTGAATCATTAGAGCATACCTTTGGCGTTTGTCGCATTTTCGAAAGAATTCCTTTGTATTTTTCTCCATATCGATCAATTAATATTCGGCCCTAATTACTTTGTGGACCAATGATTCAGCCCCGGAATGATTTCCGCAGGGGCCCTCGTGGATTTCCCTTAGGACGTATTTGGTATCTCACAATCACAGACATATTGCTGACGGACCATCGAACATCCTCCTAAAAAAAGTTCTGTCTTCGGACAAGGTGAATCGCGCTACCTTTGTGCATAGATCCCTTGACTCCTTTGGATATTATGGGAGTTTTCCGCTCATTAAGTAATCTACGTATTTTTTTATCCAATCTCAATTCAAGCTCGTGGAGTTTATCTTGGCGTGGCCTTCCTCGATCACCAATCTCATGAGTTGTACGACAGCCCTTGAATTGAGTTCGTCGTCTTCGACCGATGACCCTAAGTTTGCGAGAGCATCGACCTCATTGTTCTGATCCAGAGGCATATGTTGCAAGGTCCATTCCTTGAATCGATTCAGAGTCATTTATAGCTTATCCAAGTACCTCTTCATTTGGTCTTCTCGAACTTCAAAGGTCTCGTTGACCTGGTTCATGACGAGGAGTGAGTCACATTTAGCTTTGATTGCCTCCGCCCCCAAGCTTTTGGCTAGTTTGATCCCTGCAATCATAGCCGCATATTCAGCCTCATTGTTAGTCAATTTCATAGTTCTGATAGATTGCCTAACTACGTTACCTGTGGGTGGTTTTAGCATGATACCGAGTCTAGAACCCTTTACATTCGAAGCACCATCCGTGAAGAGGGTCTAGATTCCCAAAGATGTACCCAATTTTTCTAACAGTTCTCTTTTGACTTCGGGTACGAGGCTGACATGAAGTCGGCCACGAAGTCTGCCAAGATTTAAGACTTGATGGCCATTCGGGGTCGATATTCAATATCTTACCCGCTGGTTTCTACGGCCCATTTGGCCGACCGGCCTGAAAGTTCGGGCCTATGCAAAATATTTCGAAGTGGATAAGTTGTTACAACACATATTGGATGGAACGGAAAATATGGTTTTAGTTTCCTAGAGGCGCTTATAAATCAAGCGCTAATATTTCTAAGTGTGGATATCTGATTTCGGCCTCACCTAAGGTCCGACTAGCATAATAGACAGAGAATTGTGTACCTTGTTCTTCTCGGACCGAGACTTCACTTACCGCTATCTCCGAGACCGCCAGATACAAGTAAAGTTGCTCGTCTGCTTTTGGAGTGTGAAGCAGCGGTGTGCTCGATAAGTACTGCTTTAGTTCCTCCAAGGCTTGTTGGCATTCCAGAGTCCACGCGAAGTTATTCTTTTTCTTTAGTAACGAGAAGAATCGGTGGCTTTTGTCTGATGATCTCGAAATAAATCGACCCAAGGCGGCTATGCGCCCCGTTAGTCGCTGCACGACCTTTACATTATCTACTACCGTGATGTCCTCAATATCTTTGATTTTATCGTGGTTGATCTCGATCCCTCGATTTGATACCATGAAGCCAAGAAACTTTCCCGAGCCGACCCCGAACGCACATTTTTGGGGTTGATCTTCATGTTGTTCTTTTTCAGTATGTCGAAGGTTCCCTACAAATGCTTCAAATGGTCCTTTGCTCGCAGGGACTTAATTATCATGTTGTCAATATAAACTTCCATTGATTTTCCTAGTTGTTCTTCAAACATTTGGTTACTAGGTGTTGATAAGTTGCACCAACATTTTTTTGTTCGAATGGCATTACATTATAATAGTAGGTGCCGTACTTAGTGATAAACGAGGTCTTTTCCTGATCTTCAGAGTTCATCTATATTTGGTAGTACCTAAAGTAGGCATCGAGAAAAATAAGAATCTCGTGGACAGTCGTGGCATCGATCATACGATCGATATTAGGAAAAGGAAAAGAATCCTTAGGGCACGCTTTATTCAGGTCTTTGTAATCTACAGACATTCTAAGCGTATTTCCCTTCTTAGGGACTAACATTACGTTTGCTAACCATTCGGGATACTTTACTTCCCGAATGGATCCTATTTTGAGAATTTTTGTTACCTCGTCCTTGATGAAGGAATATTTGACCTCGGGCTGGGGCCTTCTTTTTTGCTTCACCGAGCAGAATTTCGGGTGCAGGCTCAGTTTGTGAGTGGTAATTTCTAGTAATATCCCTATCATATCGAGGTGGGACCAAGAAAATAAATTCATGTTAGCCATAAGGAAATGAATCAGTATGACTTGTTCCATCTCTTCCACCATTGACTTGTTGGTGTCGGAGTCATCGGGAATTATGAAGGACCGAGTGATCCAGTAATCATCATCCTCGTCGATTCCTTGCTTCTCCAATTGGGTTGAGGCCGGTGTTTGTGGTTGCTATTTGGCCTCATGTTTTCCCTTTGGATATAATCCTTTTGTAGAGAGTGCCGATACTGGTATTACTTAATCGACTGCGAACATTTCTTTGGCGGCGGGCTGCTCTCCGTAGACCATTTTAACTCCATCTAACGTCGGAAACTTCAAAACCTGGTGAAGGGTCGAGGGTACTGCCCTGATGTTATAGATCCATGGTCTTCCTAACAGGGTGTTATACCTCATGTCACCCTCGATCACATGGGACTTCGTTTCTTGGATGGCCCCGGCCACGTTAACCAGCAAAGTTATTTCGCCTTTGGTGGTCTCAGATGCCATGTTGAAGCCGTTACGTACTTGGGCTTGGGGCACAACTTGATCTTGTAGACCGAGCTGTTCTACGACTCTCGATCGGGTAATGTTGGTCGAGCTACTTGGATTAATCAAAACACATTTAACTTGAGTTTTATTCATAAGAACAGATATTACCAGTGCATCGTTATGGGGTCATGATATCTCCGCTGCATCCTCGTCATTGAAGGACAAGGTCCCTTCCGGTACATAATCCCGAGTTCACTTTTTCCTCGTGATCGACAATTTGGTGCGCTTGAATATGGGTCCCTGTGGAATATCGACCCCTCCAACAATCATGTGGATCACATGTTGTGGCTCCTCTTGTTCATTCTGTCTGTTTGAATCTCTGTTTCTGAAGTGGTTCTTAGCCCGATCGCTTAAGAATTCTTGAAGATGCCCCTCGTTAAACAATCGAGCTACCTCTTCTCTCAGTTGTCTGCAATCTTCTGTTCTATGGCCATGGGTGCCATGGTACTTGCACATTTGATTAGGGTTTCTCTGGGTCGGGTCAGTCTGCATAGGTCGAGGCCATCTAGTGTCTTTGATACGCCCGATGGCTGATACGATGGCTGACGCATCAACATTGAAGTTGTATTCTGATAGCCGAGGTTCTTCTTTGGGCTCGACATTCCTATTGAAACTAGTCTTTCTCATGAGCCCTCAAGAGCTCTGACCTCGATCATTTCATCCATCACCTCGAACGAGGTTGCATCCAGGCCCGTTGTTTCTCCGATCTCCACCGTATGGCTGGTAACTATCTCTATTTGAATGTGGCTCCCGGCCAATATCCCCTTTAACTCTGTCGGCAGGCCTGGTAGAATGAACGGACCCGGAAGGAGTTCCCAACTGGTCGTCTTCAACCCTAATTCTTGGCTGATACTGATTAGGTACATCGGCCCAGGTGACAGTTGGGTATTCGATCAAGTTCTGTTTCAATTGTTGTGAGACCACCAAGCTTCGTACGTTTAATCCTTGGGTGAAGGATTGACGGAAACCGGTGGTAGTTCCATGCGCTCCATCTGGGACCGAGACACAAATTCTCAGAGCATCTCGTTATCTCACTTTGAAGAGGTCCGAATTCCTGGTCTCGACCTTTATGGCTCCGGCGTGTGCTTTAATGAAAGAATATGCGAGCATGGAAAAAGAATCGATGGAGTTGGGTGGCAGATTATGGTACCATATCATTGCTCCCATTTTTAGGGTCTCCCCAAATTTCTTCAGCAATACAGA
Source organism: Nicotiana paniculata (assembly GCA_005239505.1). Classification (NCBI taxonomy): domain Eukaryota; kingdom Viridiplantae; phylum Streptophyta; class Magnoliopsida; order Solanales; family Solanaceae; genus Nicotiana; species Nicotiana paniculata. The sequence goes on along the minus strand of MDKI01011509.1, from coordinate 64,624 downwards.
CTCGATCTCATCGTCCTCTAGATCCTTCCCCTTAATTGCGCATGTGTAAGAAGTAACTTTCTCATTGGGGTCAGTAGTTCCATTATACTTGGGGATTTCTGGCATGCGAAATTTCTTTGGAATGGTTTTAGGAGTCGCGCTCGAGAGGGGAGGGGGTGGAGCTTTTGCACGAACTTCTTTGAATCCAAAACCTTCAAAATTGGTGGTGCTCCTTGAATTTGATCAACTCTGGAATTGTATGTTTCTACCTTCTTGTCGTTATGATAGCGGGATCGGTGCCTGATTCATTTCCGTTTGACCTTGTCGGCACCGATTCAGCACTATGAATAACTTCCTATGATGGTTCGGGCTCAATCCTGCTTGGTGCAAGGTTTTGATTTTGGAGTTGTGCTATTGCAGCTTGTTGAGCCTGCAACATCTCGAAGGCTTATCCCTCCTTTGTCGCTGCCCTGTGCATTCTGACCGGCTGATCGAACATCACTGCGGACGCTATTCTCGGGGTCAATAGCCAGATTTGAATTAATGGCAATATAGGAGCTGACATCGACGGGGTCAGCGACCGGAACTCCCTCGAGGTTGACTGGAGGCACCTCGTTCCCTGGGGCGGCTACATTGTCGTTTTCGCCATGAAAACCGAAGCCATTATCGATGTGTGTGGGTACTGCTTGGGAGTTCGATATGATGATCCTGAAATAAAAATGCTTACAAGAACAAGTGAAATAAGTGTGTGTTACGAAAATAAGCACCAGGTAATCACTATTATCCTTAGCCCCACGGTGAGCGCCAAACTGTTTACCCTTAAAATCGGATAACAATTAAATTTATAAGTGGTTTTAAGGATGTGTGATTTTACTTGGCACAAATTGAGAAATATGAAAATATTAGAAATTGACTGTAAATAGAAATAAAGCAAACTAATATAATGCGCATCTTTGGACCTCGAGCTATGTCACCCTCGAACCAAATGAGTATGATATTGAAAAATATGAATTGAACTACAAAATATGAGAGCTTTAAGAGGGAAAATATATTATATTGCTTTGTCTGCGTGAATGTGATCGTTACAAAATGATTAGAACCCCCTTTATATAGTAGAGGAATTCTACTTATGGTACAATTCTAAATACAGAAGAAAATCCCATAATTGACTAATTAACCGGTCTTGTCTTGATACGTGCCGAGATTTTTGCCACGATCCTTGCCCAGTCATGGATATCCTTGCCCGGTTATGTTATTCGGCTTGGCAAGCTTCTTTCGATCTTGCTCGGTCTCGATCTCAGTTGGTCTTGGTCTCGATCTCGATCGGTCCCTGAATCACGAGCTTATCAATATATCTTCACGTCACGACTCGATATAACTTGGGGTCGAACCATGGGCTGCCGCCCCGGTCTCGATTAACCACCCGATTTTGACCGTATACATAAATCTTATTGAAGTGTGGCATTTAACTTTGATGAGATGAATTCTATGGTGAAATTAATTTCGAAGGGCTCATTTTCCTATTCAAAGAATAGTTTTCTCTATAAAAAAAATGGTTTTTAATAAAACTTTGTGGAGAAAGTTTTGGAAAAACATACTGTGTCTTGTGTTGGGTTATATTTATATATATTGATCAATTTTTGGATAATCTGTTTAGCCCGATAAAAGAAATATAATTTTAATTTACAAAAGGAAACGTTTTCTAAAATCTTGTGTTTTCCAGCTATGATTTTGAAACATATGTCATGATGGTTTAATAACTTGACTTTGTGTTAGATTTAGTGAGCCTTTCGACTTCACCTTTTTTTTTTTTTTTTTGAATACCAACTTCACAAAATTATAATAAAGAACTTTGTGGAAAAAAATCCATAAAATTAAGAAAAACATTTGCTTGAAAGGAAAAGAAAACTTTAGGAGAAAATAACTTTACAATATTTTTCACTAAAGTCAATTTAGAAGTGCGCCCGCAAAAATTATTTTACGTTAATAGGGTAATTTTCTTATTGTAGTTTTGTTTTAGTTTTCTTACTGTAATTTTATTTTTACTAAGTTAGGTTAGTATTTAATCAAGTCTTTTCTAGACAAAATTATATCATATATTACTTGGGCCTACAGCTCATCCGAAAATGACCCATTTATTTGAAGCTCTAGCCTAGTTTGGCCCAGGTTGTACATATTTTGAAATTTTCTTTGCACCCATTAGCCCATAGTAAAATAGTAACAGTAATTCATTTTCTTTTTCTTTGGCTTTCACTCTCTCTTCTTCTCACATCTTCTACATATGCTTTAAGGAATCGTCCGCCATTACTGGTTCTCCCCTTGTGTCACCTAGTTGCAATGTAAGAAATTGAAAAGTAGAAATCCACCACTGAAGGCAATTCAAAGCTTCACTTTCGAAAATAGAATTTTTTGAGTTTGTTAGTTGTTTGGATGGTGTTGGTCCAATTGATTGAAAATATCAAAAAGAGTTCAAAATTTAAATTTGAAGTGATTTGGAGTAGATTTGAGCAAGATTTGAGTTCAAAAAAGACGCAAGGAAGAAGACAAAATTAGATTTTTGTATAATTATGTATAATCTTGTATAATAGTGTATATGAGTGTATAAACACATCATATACACTTTTATACACCTTTATAGAAGTGTTTGTAAACGAACTTCTTCCACATTTTCAGTTGCAATTCTTGTTCAAAACCAGTCCAAATCTCCATTAAATGACTTACAAGTTTATATACAACCTCCTTATACTATTTCTAACAAGTCTAAATAACATCCACTCCAAATTTCTCAGAAAATCAAATTCGAAATATAAATCCACACATTTAAGCTTGTTAAGAATCTAATTTTCACCACCCAAATGGATTTGGTTTGTTGAACTAATATTTGAGTCACAGTTACTGATTCGAGAATTAACTTAAAAGTTCGAGCAATCTTTTTAAAAAATTAAATAGTAATTTCGAAAGCTTATTGGAGTTGGATATTGAATCTTAGCCTAGTACTTTTTCGGCTAGTTGGTTGTTAATTGAAATATGGGCTATAAAATTGAAAAGTAGGGAGCTCAATTATTTTTATGTAAAATTTTCCCTTTTTTATTGTTACCATTTATGATATTTTTTAGCACAACTTTACTATTTAAGGTGCTATTAATAATGAATTTGATATCAGAAATATTGTAACTTAAAACCTTTATATTTTTCTTGATACACAAATGTTATATTCGTGAAAAAAAGGTGTAATCAAAGTGTAAATAGTTCTGAAAAAACTTGATTGTATTAAGCATTAATATGCTACAACTCTATTTGATTTCAAGAAAATTGTTGCAGAATATAATAACCACTTTTTTCTTTTTGTAAAAAAGAGCCAAATCGTGGCATTTGGATTATAAAAGTTAAAAGCTCTAAATCACGAAGTGACTTTTGATTATCTTTGATGAACTATTCCATTGTTCATTGTGATCTTTAGTTTTAGAGATGCTTTAATCCTCAACTGCAACTTTATAACTTCAGAGAAGTAAAAGAAAACTTGACAGCTTTAGTATACCATATACAAGAAGGGAAAAGAGGAGTTTGTCCATTTTCTCGTCTCTTTGCCAGGGAAAGAATTCTGTCCGTAACAATTGTGCATTCTGCATTGCAACCAAAACAGTGGTTTAACTTATTTGCATCAATTAATTTACAGAAACAGCAATCCTTCCTACTCCAACTATATGCACATGCTAACCCAACTAGCTAAAATAAATCAACATCAAACATAAAACTACATAACATAAAAAGAGAATTAACTAATGTAAAACAAATGGAGTCCTAACAACCTAAAGGAACTCATCTTGATACATATTTCCAAGAGGAATAACTAGACTAGATTCACTATTTTATTATGCTATCTAAGTAATCCAGAGGATCTCAACTTCAGTAAACTCTAAGAAACATCTATCGATAGCACAAGCCCTATAGAAACCAGGATCTCATGATTTGTTTGGCAAGGGTGGCCGAGACGGAAGGATTAAGCTGGCAAGCTCGTCATTTAGCTTTACAGGGAGGGGTGGCATCTGCTTCATTATTTCTGGCATGTCATTCAGACTGCAAGAAATGGTTTATCTTAGCATGCATTGAAATGGCAAAACCAGTAGAATTACAGTAAAGGCTAAAACAGGAAAGCATTGTCAAGTATTATTTTCCACAATTTGCAAGTTGACACATATTAAAGCAAACATTTCAGTTGAAGAAGATCAAAAAATCATTCATTCAAGATTCCTGTTTAGCATATAGCACAAGCAAAGTACTTTGGGTCAATTGGGTTTGTGGCCCATTACAAACTTGTATTTAGTTTTATGACCCTGTCTCTTTTTTTATACACCAGAGATTTGCTTTTACACATAAGAGATCTTTCCTTTACACGTAAGAGATCTAAAAAAGACATTTTCTTAAATTCAACATTGTAAAAAGCCATGCAGGCCTAAAACCCTACTTTATTAACAGATCTGTAAATGATTTCAATGATTAGGGATCTTTCAGGTTAAATATGAGAGTGGCAAGTTTCTTCATAATCTCGAAAGTCATTTCACATATGTTTTCAAATACAATGCGCAAGTCATGGTTCATATTTTCACAATTTTAGAGAATTTCCATTTTAAACCAAGCTGCGACAAGACATATTAGCCGATATGGACAATCAAGAGGAGTTGAAGACATTCGCGATACGCTTATAAAAGTTGAAAGTCAAGCCATAGATAATGCAAACAGATTACATAAGTTTGAGCAAAACTAGATGACAATGCATGCAAAAATACCACTTAATAAAAGCCTGTATCACTCACTGCAAATAAGATTCATTTATGCTAAAGAGAAGGCATAAGCTTCACTGCATAAAAGCATACACACATGCATATCCAGTGAGAGGGGGAAGGATGAACCACAACATACTCATTTAAGATGGTGAGGATATTGTTTCGAGCTTGAGTGAAAAGGTTAATGTTTTCTTGGATCTGCAGCAAAACAACAATAAGAAAGATGTCAATACTACCAAATAACCAAATGATGCATGAGTAACAATCTATCCACATGGGTTTAACACGGAAAGTACAGCTGGCTTGACCTTAGCAGTACATAAAAGGGGTAATTGCAATGTACCATGCACTGGGTGAGTGAAATAAAAAGAGGGGATCTTGCTAGCAAATATTAAAAGCAGGATGATGGAATGAAGCTCAATGCGTTCAATATCTTTGTTACACTTGATCTAAACCAAATGGTCAAGAAGGGTAAAGTAATGTTCATAGAAAACAGAATAGAGGTAAATATTCCCAGTTTTTATGGAAATACTATTCCTTCCATCCCATTTTATATGAAACTTTCTGGTACATCTAGAAATGTTAGACATGACTTAATGCAATTCTCACTTCATTCAGAATTCAAGTTCATTTAAACAATTGAACTCGTAATGATTGATGTTTCCACCATCTTAAAAAGTTACCAATTATTTTTTTAACATATTTCTTGTTCAGTCAATTTTCCTCTAAACTCCACTTCCATTTCAGTTATATCGCATATAATTGGTCAAGGGAGTAAAGAAAAAAACAGAAAATGACTCGTATGGTTTGTTGAACATATCCGACACCATTTTAGTCATCTCTCACAAAGAAACAGAGGTGAGGCAGTGGAAATGAAATTGTCAAGAACCGTCATCTGACCTTAAAAACAGCAAAATTTGCAGATATTTGATCCAAGGCCTGAGCATTTTGCTCAAGAAGTTGGCCGGTGGTACCACCAATGGCTGCAAAAGTTACAAGATTCACACACTCCTCAGAAATTCCCACAAAAAGATATAAGAGAAGGAAAGAAAACTCAGAAGATATACAATGTCTTTACAGTTTCATATCAAAACAGTAATACTGACTGCTCTTTTTCGCCATTGTTCCATTTTGAATCTATTGATTGTTAGATTATAAGTGCAAAGGGAAAAAGAGCGTTCCTTGATTAATCCATGGAGGACAGTAGATATCTCCATGCTACATGACATCTTTTACATACTACATGACATCTTCTATGCTACATTCCTCTTGACTTGTATATTAATTTCCGTACGAAAAAGAGAAATCATTTTCTTGTTATTCTCCATACTAAATGATATCCTCTGTGCATTCACCGAGGGACTAGCTCTTCCAAAGTGATAAAGAGCATTCCTGATCATATTATTTCCAGCATTCCAAACTTCAGCTAATCATGAATTATGAAAACAATTGGATCACCTTCGCACAACAGAAGTTCAAATGGATTCCATTAAGAATTGGAGTTCAAAGTTCTTGGTTAGCGTCAATTTTCAGAACTAATAAATTGGCCGGACCAGTAGACATGTCAATAGAAAATTAGGAACTTCGCACTTCGCACTATTGATTTTTACATCTCCATCAGTCTAGTTTTTCAACTTAAAGCAAATCTGAGAAGAGGTATAATCTTGGGGTGAAACTTATATACAAAAATACCTTCTGGTAGAAAGAAAAAGATGGCTTCTAAAGTCTTAACAACACATGCATATTGACGCATCAAGCAACATGCACAACTAATGCCAGACATGATAATCTCGGATTATGCATGTAGCAGACAAAAGGTGATGTGCTAATCATCCTCTCGATCCGTTTCATCTTTCCAATTACGTAAATTTTCCTCTACATTCAATTCCCGGCATGTCTACCTAGACTCTCACACAGAAAAGCGATTTCACTCAATTTTAAATGTAAAGCCAGAAATGTGAATAAGAACCAACCTTTGTAGGAAATTCCATCATCACTGTCCATTGACATAACAGATTGAGCATAGGGAGGACCATTTGCACGATTAGCAACATGGGTAGATTTTTGCATAGAATCTGTTACTTTTTCCTAAAACCAAAAACAAGGGAAGCATGACAAAGAAGTTATTATTGACAAAACTGCACGGGACTGCCTTATTAAAATAATACCAAATAAGAATAATATTTTCCAAGAAGGCGTAGCTCAGTTGCAAGTAAATATTTCTCTCAGGTGTTTGGAAAAAACTAGTCTATCCACAAGTAATTTGAGCAATGAATCTCAAATTATTCCACCAAGCTGTCAAAGAGAATCAGGAGTTAATGAGAAATCATGGATGCACAACAGTCCAGAGATGCTCATAAGCCCTACGCACTCAAAGAGGACTTAGAAGGCAGATATACCCTTTGCATTTAATGAGGACTTAGCTAAAGGTGCGAGTCATTTCTTCCTCAGAAATTAAGTCAGCAACACTTTAAAACCCCCAGCTTTTGGGCTGTCCTACCTAATGAAAGCTTAGATAAGGGAAATAGCCCTGATAGCACTGAAGCACCAGCAGATTCGTATATCAAGAAACATGAAATTGGCAACAGCCCTTCCATTTTTCTCAATCATCAAAACTTACAAACTGCAAACCAAATTGAAGAGGAAAGGTCATGATATGACTTCAAGAAGAAACTTGTAGCGCTATGTACTTTTCTTTATGACCAAATATCACATGTCAAAAATGAGCATTGATGGAATATCTACCTGTAGATAGTATGGACTATGGTATGAAATCTGGCTTTAATCACACTAATATTTGGAAGTGAAGGTGACTTAAGCTAGAGGAGCAAATGGAGTAAGAACCCACTAAAACTACAATGCCTTTGCAAGTCAATTGGACATCGACCAGCGATTCCTATTACATTGGTGTAATAATGGTTTGAAGGACTCTGAGCATCCACCCCAAAACCTTAAGGTCGTGCGGTTTCATACTAAAGGGTTCTCATGTTACTGATAGTTTCTCTTTACGTGCCCACCAAATCTACATATAACAGATGCAAGTATATAGTATATAATAGGATTTTCGTGAGAGCAAAAATGTATTTTTTGTCCAGTTGGACATGTGTGCATGCAGAGTATGAATCTGTGTGTGTGTGTGTGTGTGTGTGTGTGTGAGAGAGAGAGAGAGAGAGAAAGAGAGTGTGTGTGTGTGTCTTTGTGTCTGTGTGTGTGTCTTTGTGTCTGTGTAATTTTTTGCGCACCAAGTACCTAGACATATCGAGTTCTTATCTAATGAGATCGATCGAACATCAAAACGAGAAATTTGACCTCAAAAGCTGAAGGATGGAAGGCAAAAAAAGAATCCTTCGAAGGGGGCGGAGATCCATCAGTAAGATACCGTGGCCTCCTTCCAAAAGGGAGGGGGAAGGATATCAGTGAGATACCAGTACAGAAGAAATAAGCACAACCGGAAAATTTTGTATCTCAAAATGCAGTTGTCACTTTTCACATAATGTAAGTCACATCCGTTCCTGTTTTCAAAGGATAGCACAAGCTGGGAGGTGGAGTCCATTATTTCCTCTTTCTTTTTCAAGCTCATTGCACAACTTGAGGAGCTGAATCCTGCTTAGTCAAAAAGGCATAGCCACGGCTCATATTCTGAAGTCTCAGTATCATGCCCTTAGCAGCAAGACGAGACACCCTTTCAATTGAAAATAATTGGAAAATTAAAGGACCAAGGAAAGCGTCCCATTTTTGCTTTCGAAGTCCCCTTATAGGTGACAACTTCGGAGAGAAGAGAACTAGTGCTAATTGTATGTTCTGCAAGAAAGCTGCAGAAACAGTGGACCATCTCTCCTCCATTATGACTGGTTTATTGAGATATAGAACCTTCTTTCTGTGTTTGTGTGTGGGAATAAGAAAATTGCCTAAATCTGGAGGAATTGAGTGGCATCTCAGCAGTATTATTTGCTGCCCAAAGTGGTAGATTCAAGAGCTATTCTTCTGTATTTGGATGGAAAGAGAAAGAAGAACATCACAAATAAAGGGGGGTGGATGTAAAGAGGCTCAATTCCAGTGCTATTTACACGTTGCATTTTTGGTACGGGGAGAACCATCCAGCTGGTCATATATTTGCAGAGATTTCTTTTTCAATCTGACACTGATCCTTTTTTTTTTTTTTGGATTGTTTCAAACTGACACTGATCTTAAAACATACTTGGCAACCCTAAAACCCATTGCAGAAAAAAATGATCCTTCACTCACTAAGCAGCATTTAAGAAGAAAACAATTAGAAGATTCCCCTTTTGACTTTGCATGTTTTCTTGGGTGGGGTCGACCTGAAACAAAAAGTGCGAAGGGACCTAATATCTTTTAGTAATGTTTTCTACAATGCCAAATGGAGCTCCACAATATGATCAAAAAGTAAACATATATTAAGGATATCAACGTCTAATGATGTGAATTTCTCTTTCTTTTTCTCTCCATACTACACAAAATGTTAATGATTTTCTCCTTTTTTTTCGTTCCACTCTCTTTTTATCTGCACATTCTCCTTCCCTTCCTTCTTTTATCCTTTAACCAAAAACATACTGTAAGTCCAGCGAAACCTTCTTCTTTTTTCCTGTGCAAAGCAAGCACCATCATACTTTTTCTCCTGTGCACAGAGTCAAGAGGGAACTCTTAAATCAAGCTCATCCAACAGTCTATAATTGTGCATTTCCACATTTCAAATAATAAGATCGTTCCTTTCACCTTCTACTTATTCACCCACAAAGCCTACCGCATACAAGCTAGTAGTACAACTGGCTGCTGCAATCAATTTTCTACTTCTGTCCTCAACTCCTAATGATTTCCGCACCATTTTAAAGCTAATTGCTACCTTAGTTCAGACAAAGCCACATGGTAAAGACATGTTTGAAACAAAGAAACAGAGAGACTAGGGCCTCTTCAATTCTCTGTCCCAATTACAATGGCCTACTTTCATAGAGCATAGGTATTTTTATTTTTCTTCTTTTTTGGAATAAAGAGGTGTCCAGGCAGCTTGTGCACACCTTGATTATTCCATCAATAATCTGCACCTCCTATCAACATAGGTACCGAGTAACTTTGCTCACCAAAGTTTAAGCAGATGAGAAGAAATCACCTAGTGTTTTGCGTCTCTGCTGGGAAGTGAACACTGGCCTCCAAGATATAAACCCACTTCATTCACCACTAGGTCAAACCCTTGGTTGCTAGAGCATAGGTATTAAGGTAACAGTTTTATTGTGTTTAAATAGAAGTGGGTCGCATGTGGAGATAAAGAAGTCTTTTGGACTGACTTTAAGATTAAACGGCGAACCAATAAACCTTTCTTGACAGAATATTAAAGGTACTGAAGAGCCTTGCGACGAACTTCCCCCATGGAAAAGCTGACATGACTGAGACAATACAAATAGAATATAGGAATTCATTGGACATGGGGCATATATATTAGTGCTCAAAGAGAGAATCGCAGTAAGAAATGACCAGGACAGCTACGTTGAAGGAAATTGCAGATTGCATACCAGAAGAGCGGCACAAATATCAGGAAGCTAACCAAAAATGTCAGTAATCCATTTGCTTTTTGAACATCTAAGTTTCATACTATACAACAGTGTTATCAAAGGCGAAAAGCGCGAAAAAGCTTTAAGGTCTGTTAGGGCTTTAAGCGCAAAGCGCAAATAAAGCGTGGGCTTTAATGAAGAAAGACACAAATGGAGAAAAACTACGAATATGCATGTGTAGTTCAAGACTAATATCTATAAGCATGAAAACTAAATATATGGACAAAGCAATTGAAGAAAATTTATAATAAAGTGAAATATCAATTGTTTAGTGTCGCCTCTTCAGGATTATGCTTGTTGGCAAGGAAAAGTATGTCTTAGAGCCTTGATAACAACACTGAAGCACTCGCTAAGCGAGGCGAAGCGCTCAACATGTTTTGAGCCTCGCTTCAGGGCTTAAGCGCGCCTTTGAGAACACTGCTATACAAATAAAGAACCCAGTTTATGCCCATTCAAGGGAGGCGATGAATTTAATATTATGTCATCAACATTATACTTAAATAATTTTTTATGAAGCATAATACTTCAACAGTTAAATGAAAAAATGAAATCAATGACCTTTTTCACATTGATATGGGCATGGCAACATGTGAGTCTATACTGTAACGTACAACAGTTAGTCTACAGTCGACAAAGACACACTTAATACTTGCAGGTAAATGACAAAAATGAAACCAATGACCTCTCCACGTTGATATGGACATGGCTGCATATTGGTCTATACTGTAGCACACAAAAGGCGATAGAAAGTTCAACAGAGACACAATGACAGAAAATACCCTCATATTTAGTAGGCTTAGGAAAAAAGAAACTGACAACTATGCAACCCTGACAACTGCAATACCTTTTTGTCTTTATTTTTCCTTGAGCTATGATCATCTTTTCTGCGCTTTCCAATCTCCTTTTTCTGCCACAAGGAAAAAGTAAAAGAAGAATGAACAGCTAAATGTTATTAAAGCAAACCAAAATAGCTGGATTTAGTTGCAAAAGAAGGGAATGTAATGCCTTCCAGCTTCAGAAGAAAGGCTGTTCTAACAAAACCACTAGCTGCACTTGTCCGCACACAGTGTTATAATATTATTCTTTATGGATCAGTTAAAATAGCGATACCATTTTTACAAACATTGAGGAACCATGTTCAGGCCTCAGGGAAGGCAGGACCCTTTAAAACCAAAAGGGGGAAACCTTTCACTTTCTCATTTAAATCCTTTCTAAAATTTTGTAATTTCACCAAAAGGGAACTTCTTCAACTACAGTTTTGTCAAAGATGAAAAGCATAGAAACTGTTAAAGTCTTGGGCTTTAAGGGTAAATGAAATTGAAGGACAGACTTAGCGAAGAATGGAGCAAACACAGGGGGGGGGGGGGGGGGGGGGGGGGGAAGCATATATGCACTGCATGAAAAAATAACTATTAACACACACAATAAATATGTGTATAGAGAAATCCAAAAAAAACTACAAATATGTGGAATACAAGAAGCAAAAAACATATAAACCACATACAAGAATCATATATGCACTGCATGAAAAAATAACAATTAACACACACAATAAATATGTGGATAGAGAAATCCAAAAAAAAACTACAAATATGTGGAATACAAGAAGCAAAAAACATATAAACGACATTCACGAATCATTCAGAATTTCTGATCCATAGCAAAAGTTCAGCTTTACGTTTTAAATTGAGGTTTATAGACAAGTTTTCTTTTATAAATTCTCTTTTTTATAATCGTAATAAAATCATCATAATGTACAATTTATATATCGCTTTGCTAGCTTCATTTATTATTAGAGTCATCCTCCTCAAGATAGAGCCCACAGGATAAGAGGCACACACCTTCGCGGTTTGGCCTGTACTACAACACTGCGAAAGCGAGGCAAATCTCCTAATCTGTGGTATAGCTTTTAATAACACTGCAGCTATGAACTTTAAATTTGAGCCAAGAATGATGAGTGTGCCCCCTCCTTCCCCCCACACGCACATATTATTTAACCATGGTCGTGGACTCAACTAACGAAACTTGATATTTAAGGAAAGATTTTCGCGGCTCTAGAAAATTCTTTAATTTTACCCGCATTTTATCTATCTTCTGCAGGTTGTTTATGGACAATCATAAAATAAACTAACTGCCACAATGTACAGACCCCGTTAGTAGAAATATAAATCCCTCCCAACCGACTACTTTCTGTAAGTATCATGTCCAAGAGAGAAAGCTTGAAAGGCACCCAATCCAACCAATCCGAGAATTTATATTATTCAGCTGTTTAAAAGTATGCTATACGAGCTCAAGATAGCCTCTCCACTTTTATTTTTTGTTTTTTGTTTCTATTTTTGACAAAGCAATATCGCCTGTTATTAGCAAGTTAAAACCAGGGGGGGGGAAACTTACAGTCATTTATCTATAACATCTATATTACTCCGCTAACTATGTGGATAAATTGGTTAAAAAAGAATAAGAGAACTTACAGTCATCCATCTACATCTCAATGCTACATCTCGAACAGTCTTGTCTTTTAACTGCATTGCAATTTTAGCATACCTAGATATGTTGCTTTCTGTTGCATATCTGCAAAAGTAAAATTCCTGTTATCACTTAACAGTTCATTTCAATAGGAAGCAAATCAGAATTTAACCATGACGCAGATATTAAGAATGCACAACTGCGTAAGTGATGCTGCTTGACAATGCATGCAGTAAATTGAAACAAATACTGATCAACCAACAGAAGGAATTGTCGTACTGGGCTAAAATGCATGGTTCAGTTAACCATATCTAGGACATTCATATTTATAATAATTAATAAGGCTTTATCAAAATCTTTAAACAGGAAAAACAAAGTACCAGATGATATATGCTCATCTACATAGAGCGTAGTTTGTATTGAACTCTAATCGCGCAACACACATTGTAATGGAGCAACTAAATTATATTGAATTGCAGAACCAAACACACGGAGCAGTAAGGAAGTTGCAATTAGAACAGTAACAAGGAAAGAAGAGGGAAAGAGAGGGACAGATAGAGAGAAAGGGGAAGAACCGAAGAAGCACAGAGACTACTCAATAGAATTGCCTAACATGCTCCTAACCCGGGTCCCATACATCATTTGCTAACTTTCAATGGGTCCTTCATCATGGCCTCTTGGCCAATTTCATTACCCCGCCTCAAAAAGAACCTTACCCTCAAGGTTCGAATAGAGCAATATTAACCAGGAAAGAGGAACCCTCTCATAAAATATTTCTGTCACTTTCCGCTCCATCACTTGCTTCCTCTTGTCTCTCCTTCAAGAAGTGGAAAATACTCCTTCAGATGTAAGAAAAAAGCAAGATCGTTAAATTCTGACCGGGAATCAACAAATAAAAATGCTTTTTTAGCACTTCACTGGGATGATAATCCTTCAATTGAGAACTCCCACCAGTCAGCAACTTAGTTGACGCTTCTATGCTATAAGGCATGGGAGATATAGGAATTCCATTTGGAAGATAAATTCAGCAGCGCTTTGCTCTCCACTCTGTTTGATTCTTGTGGACTATCACGAGAGAAAAGAAAGCCGAACACAAGCATCCTGTTGACTGATGTTCAAGCATATGTCAATGTTTTTAGCATCTATCTCACCCATAAGGTAAAGAAACATAAGTCTTCCCAACACTTGACTTCTCTTCTTCCAAGAAATGCCAGTCTAAGTGTAAACCATCAGACATGGAGGAAGATTGTGGCTCCAACTCAAGTAGGATTTCCTTAATACACAAGTGCACTGACCTTATATTTCCGTTCTCAAAAATTAGACTCACAGGCAATCATCAGAGAATTATCCACAGCCCACAGGAATGAGCTCATGGGGAACAACCAATTCGTCGAAGGTCCTGAATTCCAAGCTTCCCTCAATATAGGGTCACATGTATCCCCATTGATATTTACTTTTGCTGCAGAAAGGGATTACACAAAAAATAAAGGTATGAATCAAAGAATTACAACTCGTAAAAACAATCGGCTTCCTATTGGATCATCATTTTATATGCCCTTGATGGATCACCGAATTTTTCTCAAGTTTAATAATATATGCATATCAAATCCATCTCAAACTTGAAATTCAAGCACAAACCTTAACCTTTGTGAAAGACTCCAGAGTTCTGTCAAGGTTGTCAACAGTCGACACCCTCAATCTCCAAACTCAAGTCAAGTAGCATCGTGCAAGTCTCAGAACAATGCCAACGATGGCAATACCACAGTTCATTAACAAAATGACCTCCAAAAGATTGCTTCACAATGTTGTCTGCCTCTTTACGCTTACTAATAAAACTTGGGAATAACCATTAGGGACTTTACTTTACACATGTCCCACCAAGCTCAACAAGAAAATCATCAGCGTATGGTTTCAACCAGTATTAAGGCTCAATTCAACTCTGCTAAGCCAAAATATGAATCATCTAGCCTTCATCTCATTTATTATAAAGGAAATGTACTCCTCCATCTGATCTCGACATGCAGTACCTGCAACGTCAACTTCTTTTACCAGCTTAGCGGTCAACTCGGCTAGAGTCTGTTTTTTGATAAAGTTTAAATTTGGTAAGATTCCGGATGTGTCTGGAAAGAGATAAATCCCAAAGGCCGTTCCCGTCCCTATCGGGGGAGATGCCAACAATCTCTCCTTTCTATGAACACAACTCGGCTAGAGTCTGTTGATTAACAAACTCCTTTCCAATAAATAAGGGCTAATAAAGAATACAATGCCAGACATAGCAGTTGCACATATGGAAATCTGTTGTCCTTGAAATTCTTCTTTATCTGAATGAGTGTCAAATGATCTTGATACTGTGCAGACATTCATGACATGTAAATTCACCTCCTGTTAGGTTCAATTTAGCATATGAGGTGCATCCTCCTATGAGTGAACCTTCTTCCGTTCTATCCTAGAATCTTTCAAGCAGCCATTCATAGTTGCCTGGTTCCTTTTTGCCTATGTTAAGAACCCAATGGATTCATGTCCTGAAGCTTCAATTCCCAGAGCAAATTCTCGCATTTGTGATGTAATGAAAATTGCTAAACCTCCAAAACAAATGTAAACAATGAACTTGATTTTTGTTAATCAAGCCAATTTATGCACTTGTGTTTATCAATGGAGGATTTATTTCCTCTTTCAGCTTTAACTTCAATGTTCTTGTTGCACCGCTAAAGTCAGCTAACAGCGTACGCGTTTCTATCCAAAAATGGTGTAAAGTGTAACATAATCTGGTTTAAAATCATAGAATCTCTAGAAGATAACTCCATATCTCGTCAACCCTGATTCTCATTTTGCTTTAAATATTTGGAACATAGTGTTCCTGTTCCCTCCCTCAATTTGATGAAATGGAGACAAATATGTACCAAGGCAGCTTGATATGGTGCGGCAATTTCATTAAAACAAAAGTATCAAAATCTGAAAATTTTAATGCCTTCTCGATCTCACCCATACAAGCACAACAAACACTCTGGGAAAGCATATATCTACTGGGCATTTCGTCAAATAATTTCCTAGCAGTCCCAACCTCTCCTCAATTGTGGTAATGAATTGGTTTTCCAAGATGATGGGCTAAACGCATCACGCCCTTCCAGAAGGTTAGTAGTAAAAGTAGCAGCCGTCTTACTGGTATTTTTACCCGCTAACATTAGTTTTGGGATAATGGAAGCAATGACCTCATTCCGTGAGGGTTCTGTAGGTTCAACAGCCAAAATCTCAGTAGCACCAGAGGGCTTGAACTCCAATGTGCTGGACATATAGTTGATTCGTACAGATCTTTCATCGAATACCTTGTCCTTATATGATTCTATATCAACTAAATCAGATTCCATCACAGAGGTAAAAGATAGTTGCATCTCATTGTGCATCAGTGAACGGCTTGGAGCAGGCGAACACCACATTATCAAGTTGAGAAGCACAGGACAAACGTTGTCAAATTGGAGGAGCAGACGATAGAGATTCTCTTGCATCGCCATCACTAATTCAAAGATGGTGTTGAGTTGAGTGTTTATCATGGTAGAAAAGTACAGAGTCATGGAGTATGAGCAATGAAAGTACCAATATGTTGAACTCTAATCACTCTAAACACATTTGTAAAGGAGCAATTAAGTTATATTGAAGCTGTAGGATCACTTCATCAAATATATGTGTGTACATATATAGAAGCTGCAGGATCAAATACACGGAACAACAGTAAGGAAGTTGCAATAAAAACAGTAACAAGGAAATAAGAGGGTTGAGTGAGAGAGATACAGAGGAAGGAGGAGAAGCCAGAGAAGAAGGGAGACGAGGGAATTACAAGACCACTCAATACAATTGCCTCATATGCTCCTAAATATAGGTCCCACTCAAAATTTGCTAACGTTCGCATTGTGTCCCCCACCATGGCCTCTTGGCCATTTTTTCATTCATAACATAGTTATTAACTGATACAAGGATTTCTACAGCCATTAGGTTATTCTCTTCCCTCCTTTACACATAATATAGCAAGCTCTGTCGGGTAAATTTCCAAGTTGGTTGCAAGAAGTGCTCATTGTTATTATAGCTATTTGTTTATGAAGTAAATAAACTTTTATATTAATATTGGCATCCAGAAGATGCATCATCAGAGAAGTGTTAATGACTCCTATGAAAAGCTCAAGGAGCCAATGAAGCACAAAACAGATGTATTAATGTACTTTTAAGATAGTGAAGTGAATTACAACATGCAGAACACAATCCACCAGGGTGAAGAATTAACTAATCATTAGATTACCTTTAAGCAGTTTACATCTTGTCTAAATTAATCAAAAAGAAACATCCACTGTATAAAGTTTCATGAAGGTACCCTAAAACTTGTAGGGTTCCGCATTCCTCGCCCATCCTCCCAAACAAAAAGGAAACAGAAGTACAAGACCATTGCAGAGTGTCATGTACCATTGCCAGTTGAGAGCATTTTCGGCGCAACAGGGATCTAAATAACACCATCAGATGCAGACATACTAAACTGACATCTTTATATCTTCAAATTACATATGAACATGAGTTTCATCAAGAATTGGACTTGCTAGAATTAGATTTAGTTTGTTAAACTCAGAACTCAAAACAAGATTCTAAAGTTTCTTCACTTTTTTCATAACAAGATTGAAGGACACATGGGGTGTTATATTGACACCGAACATTAGCAAACTTAAATATACTAAAACTCCAAAGAAGACTACAAAAGTAAGAGAAAGATTTATACAGAGTGAAGGAACAAAACTAATAAAAAAAGAGGAAGGAATTATACGGACTTGGCGAGCAATTCTTCGAGGAGAGACTGTTCGTCGGGAGTCCAATCAACGGCAAGACCTGGATTGTGTCGTAGAGCCGCCTGTGTGGGGCCAACAACAGAATTTTCCGGAACGGAGAGACCATTACTGGTGGCGCCATTCGCATTGCTGGTGCCTTCTTGACCACCACTATTATTGTTATTATTACCCGCCGAGGGGTTCGCGCTCGCAGCCATCAATATTCTACAACGCAAATCCAATAAACCCTGTGCCTTCAAAATTCGAAACAATTGCAAAATTGAAATGAGTGGGTAAAATTCGAAGTGAATATAGCTAAATCTGCAGCGAGAAATCGGGGAGCTGGAAGAAACGAGAGAGAGAGAGAGAGAGAGATGGAGGAGAAAATCTGTACGGAACTGTCTTAAGAGGATTTGGGTACTAATGGAGTTGGATAATATGGGAATCTTTTGTGATTAGATAGTTATTTATTGTCTGATGAGAAAATAAAAAGGATACTTAGTTAGTCTAAATTATATTTTATGCTTTTAATCCGGGTTTGCTCACGACGGCTGCGATATTTTAGTTAGTATGTTCCTTCTGGGACTTTTGCACATTGGTCCTTTCCTAATTAGTCAATAATGATAGTAGTCCTTACAATTCAAGAAATCCTATTTGAAATTAACTCAAATGTGTACTTTTGGTCTATGCTGCAAATGAAGCTTCCTCAAAGTTTCGGGAGTTACACTTTAGTCCTGAAAATAATTGTAAGCTTACTGTGACACCTCTATTTAGCTTTTTGTACATTATCTTTTTTCCATTTTTTCCTTATACATGATTGCTTACCCTAAAAACGGATAACAATTGAATTTATAGTTGGTTTTTAGGATACGTGATTTCACTTGGCACAAACTGACAAAATGTATAAATTGATATTAAAAATTGACTGTAAATAAAAATAAAGCAAACCAAATGAGATGTGCAGATTTGGCCCTCGAGATAAGTCGGCCTCAGACCAAACGAGTATTCTACTGAAAAATATGAACAGAGCAGTAGAGTATTGAAAGCTTAAGAGAAAAATGTAGTATATTACTTTGTATTGTGTGAATATGATGTCTTTACAAATGATTAGATCCCCCTTTATACAGTAGAGAAGTTCTACTTATGGTATAATTCTAAATACAGTAAGAAATCCCATGATTGGCTAATTAACCCGCCTCGTCTTGATACGTGCCGAGATTCTCGCTGTGATCCTCGTCCGATCATGGATGTTTCGGCTCTACGTTATTTGACTAGGTAAACTCCATTCGGTCTTACACGATCTCCATTCCGCTCGGTCTCAATTTTGGCTGATCTTCGTCCTTGACCGGTCCCCGAATTATGGATTCAACAACCTAACTTCGTATTGAAGCTCGATATAATAGAAGGCCGAACTGTGGCCTATCATGATCTGTAACGACTCGGCCGGTCGTTCCGATAATTTAACCCTGCTTTTTCCCATTTCTGCTTCATTCTTGTACGGTTCAGCTCTTTTGTGTTGCGTTGGGTTGATTGGTTCGGGTTCGGAGTGGTTGTGATGAGAAATGAGACACTTATTCTCTTAGGATGGTGATTTAGTTTGAAAAGTCAACTGAAAGTTGACTTATAGGTAAATGATCTCGGAATGTGGTTTTTGTGGCTCGAATAACTTAATTAGGTGACTTGGGACTTAGGAGTGTGTTCGAAATGTCATTCGGAGGTCCGGAGTAGAATTAGGCATGAATTGGCGAAATTGGATTTTTGGCGATTTCCGATCGGCAGTGGAAAATTAGTTATCGGGGTTAGAATGGAATTCCGAAAGTTGAAACAGGTTCATATTGTTGTTTGGGATGTGTGTGCAAAATTTTAGGTTTTTCGGAAGCGGTTTGAGTGGTTTCCGCATCGTTAGCGAATTTCAGAAATTTGGAAATCCTTAGGCTTGAATTTTGGATTAATTCGGTGTTTTGATATTGTTTTGGGTGTCCCGAAGGTTCGACTAAGTTCGGGTGATCAATTATGACTTGTGGGTACCATTGGTTGAGGTCCCGAGGCCCTCTAGATGAGTTCGAATGATTGACAGGGGAGTTTTTGGCCTTAGAATGTTGCTGGTGTGAATTGTTCTGTGATTCCGCAGATGCGGAGGGGTGGCCGCAGGTGCGAATTGGGCATCGCAGGAGCGGAAACTGGCCATGAGGTAAAAACCGCAGATGTGGTGATTTGGACGCATCTGCGGGGCCGTAAGTGCGGTGCCTGGGGCATAGATGTGGTCCTGGGCGCTTAAGTAGAAATCGCAGGTGTGGTTGAGTGAACCGCATAATCGGTCACGCAGGTGCGGCGTATGTGACCGCAGGTGCGACTTAGCTGGGCAGAGCATATAAATAGTAGCCTTCGCGAATTTTGGCTTATTTCATCAAAGTTCTCATACGGGGTGGAGCTTGTGGGAGCGATTTGAAGAGAGAAATCAAGGGAACTTCGTGGAGGTAAGATTTTGGACCTAAAAACTCATTTTTATGGGTTATTTGACTGATTAGAGGAAAAATATTTGGCCAATTTTGATGATATGAATCTTACCTCGCGAATTGCCTTCGCGAATTGCCCCTTTAGCATATTTTGATGATATGAATCTGATTTGAGTAGATTCGGAGCGCGTTGAGTCCAAGTCGAGGGGCAAAGGCATCGCGGTGTAGTCTTTCATCCGGTTTGAGGTAAGTAAAGAACGTAAATCTAGACCTGAGGGTATGAAACCCCGGTATTTCATATTGTTTTCATAAATGAGGTGACACACATGCTAGGTGACGGGCGTGTGGGCGCGCACAGGTAGAGATTGTGACTTGGTCCGTCCCGTAGCGACTACTAAGTCGCGTATTTGATTTGAAATCATATGATATTCCGTATTTGAGAGATTTACACTATGTTTTGGGTTGTATGCCATGTTTGGGGCCTCGTGCCGACCTGTTTGAACCCTCATGGGTGTTTTTACTACCATTCTCGCACTGCTTTTGATAGAAAATATAATCTCAATCATAATTTATACTTGTTTATTGATTATTCTTGTTTATCACCCAGTTTTCAAACAAATGAAAGATATTTTGGACTGAGTCCCCGTGATTCGTGGTGAGTTGCCCGAGTGGCTTGTGAGGGTGATGACTGAGTGAGGCCAAGAGCTGGATTGTGAGGATAGTGATGGATCGGGTTGCACGCCGCAGCGTTATATACATATATACATACATATTGGATCGGTCTGCACGCCGTAACGAGATATATATTGGATCGGGCTGCACGCCGCAGTGAGAGATATATTGGATCGGGCTGCACGCCGCAGCGAGAGATATACTGGATCGGGTTGCACGCCACAGCAGTATTTATATTGGATCGGGATGCACGCCGCAGCGATATAGCGCTTGGGTTGTAGGAGCCCCTCCAGAGTCTGTACACCCCCACTGAGCGCAGTCGACTATTTATGGATCGGGCTGCACGTCGCAATGTTATATATATATAGGTCGGGTTGCAGCCGCATCGGTCATTATATGGTACCTATTGAGCATGAGTACTGAGTGCAAGTGTTGATTCACGATAGATGAGTCACAAGTGACTGAGAGGCTTGCCCGAGAGGCTTTATATTGTAAGTGACACTGTGCCCGAGGGGCTTATTTTCTATGAAACTACTGTTTTCACTCTTCTTTACATTTCAGCCTCTAAACGATAAATGTTGAACCAATATTTTATATGAGATTTGAAAAGGGAAAACTGGAGGTTCTATGACATTTTCGGAAAGTATATTCCTGACTCGATTTATTGATTTCCACTGAAAATTATGATATGATTTTACATGATTTTTTTAAGCTTGTCACAGATGACAAGCACTCAAGTCCTTATTTATATTTGTTACTTATTGAGTTGGTGTACTCACGTTACTCCCTCCACCTTGTGTGCAGATTCAGGTGTCAGGATCGAGTGAGTTTTGATTCATCCTCATTGGAGCATTTACCGGAGATTGTGAGGTAGTTGCACGACATTCATAGCCCCACCTTTCTCCTTCCTATTTTGTCGTAATTTACATTTCCTAGACTGGTTGTATTACGAAAATCGTGTCAGATTCTGTGTTCTATTTAGTTGCTCATGACTGTTGACTCCGGGTTTTGCGGTTATTATACAAATGTTTTCATTGATTATCCGCATTTGTGAAATACTAAACGTGTAAGGTTATGATAAATTGCGTTATTGTTTTAAATGGAAAGTTCCTTGTATTATGTTCAGTAAATTGGCTAGCCTAATACCACGATAGGCGCCATCACGGCCACTTTAGATTTGGGGTCGTGACAAGTTGGTATCAGAGCCTAGGTTACATAGGACTCACCGGTCATGAGCAGTTTTAGTAGAGTTTTGCGGATCGGTACGGAGACGTCTGTACTTATCTTCGAGAGGCTGCAAAACCCTTAGGAAAAATCTCGCATTCTTGAATTCTTGTCGTTCGAATCCATTTATTCAACTAAAAGCGTAACTCTTTGAATTTATTTCATGTATTTGAATGCACACGTGAGCGCTCGGTATCAGCCGTACATCGACGGCTTGTGATTTCCATGGATGAGATGTGATTTTCTTAGCGTGTTGATAATGGGCCAGTCTGGAGGACTTGAGGCTGGGTTTTGTCTTTGTCTTGAGTGCTGAGATTTTGGTTGTGTGAGCACATGTATTTGGGACTTACATATCCGGTTGTGTCCTTATTTGTGGGATTTTTGTGACTGGATGACTATGTGGCGAGTGTGATTCGATGGTGAGGTGTGTTCAAATTGTTTGATTGTGACAAAAGGAATGGCTGGGGATGTAGCAAGAATTATTGAGTGTTTGACTTCTGTCTTGAGTTTGCATATGGCCTCGAGTTATGAGGGTATTGAAGAACCTCTCATGTTGTTTATTTGTGGAGTGAAGTGGATCTTTCTGTTGTGTTATGAGTTCCTGGTGAGGTCTTTTGGGCTGACCAATGCCCCAACAGCATTCATGCATTTGATGAACAACGTATTTCAGCCGTATTTGGATCCTTTTTGTTATTGTGTTCATTGATGACATCCTGGTGTACTCTCGTAGCCAGGAGGAGCATGCTCGACATTTGAGGATGATATTGTAGAGATTGAGGGAGGAGGAGCTTTATGTGAAGTCCTCCAAGTGTGAATTTTGGCTCAGTTCGGTAGCATTCTATGGGCATGTGGTGTCCAATAAAGGTATCCAAGGTGGTCAGACAAGTGTGGGGAGAGCTTTCAGAAGCTCAAGATTGCTTTGACCACAACTCCAATGTTAGTTCTGCCATCAGCTTCAGGTTCTTATACTGCGTGTTATGATGCCTCGAGGATAGGCATTGGTTGTGTTTAAATGCAGAATGATAAAGTGATTGCGTAATAGCTATGATTTCTGGAAGGGTATAGAGAGAGATCAGTTTGAGGCTAAGCAGGCGGGGCTAGTTCCCGGGGGGTGTCCTGAGACCGTGTGATCCTTAGGTGGTTTTGTAGCAAGTCCTCTTTCACCATTAAGTGATATATGCTGCAATTTGCGTTTAGATTGCCTGTGGAAGTTGGCACGCCTATTCCAATGGGGATGCGATATTTGTAGATGATTGGAGATATTAGGTGGTTTGTGTTATATGAGATTATGAAGGATTTAGTTGAATCTCACTATGTCGCGGTGATAGTGTATGGGCATTATGAGTTATTGTTGCCTTGATCTATGACTTTGAGCCAAGTGGGGGAGTCTGCCAATGATAAGTTGGTTGCACGATTATGTGATGTATTGGTTTCTGTTCAAGGTATAATGGTGAATCAGCTATGATCTACAGAGGTGGAGTTTGAGAATGACTCGAGTAACAGAATTTTTATTTTCGGGTGCAGGGTGTATTATACTCTGTGGGGAAATGGGTCTATTGAATGATTGAGTTGTATTTGTAAAAGGTATAGTGTGTGTGGGGTAGGAACTTGCTGGGTTGTTTAGGGGTGTGGGTTACTCCCTTGGGTGTTGGTCTGTTAATAGGGGGCACAGACTGTCCGATCTGTTTGATCAGTTTAATTGAGATTTGCGTAGAGTGGATGACTCTCGAGAATGGTTCTGATGGATTCAAGGTTTATATATAACAATTGGGAATCTTTAAGATGTGTGTTCGGCTAAAAAGTGAGATTTACATTGGAAGGTGTCAAGACTTGTAACATTTCTATATTATTATGGAACCTACATTTCGGTATCATGAAAGGGGAAGAATAGTTTAAATTCATAGAAAACCTCTTTAGAGTGAGTATTTGAGATACTGTAAATTTGGGGTGCTTAAGAGATATCCAGCGGCTTATGAGCCTTAGGGCGATGTGGTTCTATGCTAGGGTCTCGTGTGGTGGTTGCTGGTTGAGGATTTTGGTACTATGGCAAAGAGAAGAATCAATTAGAAGGTAATTCAGAAGGAACTCGGAGAAATAGGACAGCTTGGTAGTATATTGGATAGTCATGGTAATGAGTAAATCGGTTCTTTGCGTGCTTATGATGTGGTATGGTTCTACGTGTGATTTGGGGCAATGCTCTTAGGTTTTGACAACCTGTGTAGCTTGGTTGAACTAGAATAATTCAATCCTGACGGTTTGGTTTTGTGCAAATGGGATTCGGAGAGTCCTGGATGGCTTCTACCTCGATTAGAAAAGTATATTTTCTTCTGGCGTGAGAGGCACGTGATGTATAGTGATTTTAATTCTAGATGGGATCAAATGGAAAGTTCTTAGCTGGTTGAGTACGTAGTTGCTTGTGGCTTGGAAGAGATTAGGAAGTTCTCATATTTTTCATAGGATGGCATGATGTGTGCGATATGTTGCGTAGGGTTGAGATTTGCATGTGTGAGGTCGTGGTTCAGTTCTAAAAGGAAGGTCATAAATTCTTGGGCAACATGGACAATTTCAGATGACTAGGTAAATGATATCACTAATTGGTGCGGCTCTATGAGGGTATACGTTTCAGAAAAGGCAATGTGTTTGAGTTAAGGGTATTTCATTAGTATCTCGGTGCTCTCTTGTTGGATCGACTGCTGATGTTCAAGGTTTCTTGGTGGTACAGAAGAGTTATAGGGGTATTTCTAGTGGAATGATTGAGTATTAGAAGTGTGTTTCATATTCGAGCGGTGGAGTTGGGGATCAGATAGGGTGATTCGTGCGCTTCATGGACTTCGAGGCTGAGAGTTCTCATAGACAGGTTATTTTGTGGCGCTTGACTGTGAAGATGTGATCCAAGCTAGTCAGAGGTTAGTACGTGCCATGATTCGGTCATTGTGAACTTTCTGAGAGTTATCTATCTATTGCGGGTGTCCAAAGTTAGCTTAGGGTTCATTGGTAGGCGAGAATAGGTGTGTGTTCTGCACCGACTCGAAATTGTTGTTTTCGAATTTCTATTGTTGAGGGATGTACCATTCGATTGCCATTGAGTTTATTCGTGTTCTGGAGTGATCTATGAGTTACCCTTCGGTGTTGCGAGGAGCTGTGATTGTTGGTTATATACACGTATGGTACATATCTATTTGGGCCTTATAGCGGGATTTGAGGAAGGTAACTAGTCGGGTATTGCGAGATTGAGACGTATTGGTTATGTGCTTTCGGGTTCGTGTGGCATGGTATCATCCGATTTCTCGTGGTTATGGCAATGCACTTTGAGTACTTGATGTCGAATTGCGTATGGTTATTGATTTTGAGCAAGGTGGCTCAAAGTATTTCATTTGGAGCAGTGTCGGGATGGGGTCGCTCACTGCAGAAAAGTTTTGTGGAAGTATGATCCTTCGAGTTAGATTCGTGTGTTTTGGTTCTACGATGTGTGATGGGTTCTCAGCATTTTGTTGTGGTGATACTGGTGAGCTTGCGGTACAGCTCTCGCAGTGGAGTCACTTTTTCCATGATTTGAGTACATTTGGGATGTTGTGTATTTGTGCATGGACTACACGGGTTGTGGCTTTCAGCTGTATTGATGCGTCACGTCACTAGAGTAGTTGTGGTAGATGAGAAGAGGTTGTCGGACCTCGTACGGGTGCTACCAGGTCTGGTCGTGGTATATGGGGGAGGACAATGATGCTGATCAGCTTAGAAATTTTACTATACTTCCTGTCGAAGAGAGGGAGTTCCATCACTTGTTGACCCGACGAATAGTTGCTAGTTTCTAGTGTTTCTTTTATCATTGGCTGTATATGAAAGTGTTAGAACGAGGCTTTGCTTGATAAGAGGTTATTTACCCGTATTGGGTCATTTTGAGCAGTTATTGTGATTAGGAGTAATCGCTATGAGTGTTTAAGACATGTGGTATTTCATGTGATTATATCTTGGGTTACGGATATGGCTTGATACAGCGTGTTCAGACTTATTCAGTTTATAGATGTGGGACTTTGATCTTAAAAGTTATTTCAGAAGTGGAAATTTGGTTCTAAGGTTTATGGGTGAGGTTGGATTATGAAATTTGAGCTATGCTGCGCTATTGTAGCTATATGGGGTAGGGTGACGTGGGATCACCCCCGATATGTGCGTGGTCAGGCCATTTGGCGATTTTGATGGCTTTTTGAACAACTCTTGGCACGTTCGAGGACGAACGTATGTTTAAGTGGAGAGAATGTAACGACCCGGCCGGTTGTTCCAAGAATTTAGCTCTGTTTTTCCCATTTCTGCTTCATTCTTGTATGGTTCAGCTCTTTTGTGTTACGTTGGATTGATTGGTTCGGGTTCGGAGTGGTTGTGATGAGAAATGAGACACTTAGTCTCTTAGGATGGTGATTTAGTTGGAAAAGTCAACCAGAAGTTGACTAGGTAAATGATCTCGGAATGTGGTTTTTGTGGCTCGAATAGCTTCATTTGGTGATTTGGGACTTAGAAGTGTGTTCGGAATGTCATTCGGAGTAGAATTAGGCTTGAATTGTCGAAATTGGATTTTTGGCGATTTTCGATCGTCAATGGAAAATTAGTTATCGGGGTCGGAATGGAATTCCAAATGTTGGAACAGGTTCATATTGTTGTTTGGGATGTGTGTGCAAAATTTTAGGTTTTTCGGACGCGGTTTGAGTAGTTTCGGCATCGTTAGCGGATTCCGGAAATTTGGAAATCCTTAGGCTGGAATTTTGGATTAATTCGGTGTTTTGATGTTGTTTTGGGTGTCCCCAAGGATCGACTAAGTTCAGGTGATCAATTATGACTTGTGGGTACCATTGGTTGAGGTCCCGAGGCTCTCAGGATGAGTTCGAATGATTGACGTGGGAGTTTTTGGCCTTACAATGTTGCTGGTGTGAATTATTTTGTGATTCCGCAGATGCGGAGGGGTGGACGCAGGTACGAATTGGGCATCGCAGGAGCGAAAATTGGCCATGAGGTGAAAATCAAAGATGTGGTAATTTGGACGCATCTGCGGGGCCGCAAGTGCGGTGCCTGCGGCGCAGATGCGATCCTGAGCGCTTAAGTAGAAACCGCAGGTGCGGTTGAGTGGACCGCATAAGCGGTCACGCAGGTGCGGTGTATGTGACCGGAAGTGCGATTTAGCTGGGCAGAGCATATAAATAGTAGCCATCGTGAATTTTGGCTTATTTCATCAAAGTTCTCATACAGTTTGGAGCTTGTGGGAGCGATTTGAAGAAGGAAATCAAGGGAACTTCGTGGAGGTAAGATTTTTGGACCTAAACTCATTTTATGGTGTTATTTGATTGATTAGAGGAGAAATTTATGGAAATTTGTGACTAAATTTGGGAGATTAGGGCTTGAAATTTGAAAGTATAAAATTGGGGATTTGAGGGGCCATTTGGGGTCCGATTTTGATGTGTTTGGTATGTATGAGCTCATGAGAGCGTAAGGATTCTAGTTTCATTATTTTTATCGGAATTCGAGAGGTTGGCCCGGGGGTCGGGTTTGGCCAATTTCGGGTTTGTTAATGTAAATTGGTTATTTTCGAGTGGGCTTTGACCCTTAAGCATATTTTGATGATATGAATCTGTTTTGAATAGATTCGGAGCGCGTTGTGTCCGAGTCGAGGGGCAAAGGCATCGCGGTGTAGTCTTTCATCTGGTTTGAGTTAAGTAACGAACGTAAATCTAGACCTGAGGGTATGAAACCCCGGTATTTCGTATTGTTTTGATAAATGAGGTGACACACATGCTAGGTGACGGGTGTGTGGGCGCGCACCGGTAGGGATTGTGACTTGGTCCATCCAGTAGCGACTACTAAGTCACGTATTTGATTTGAAATCATATGATATTCCGTATTTGAGAGATTTACACTATGTTTTGGGTTGTATTCCATGTTTGGGGCCTCGTGCCGACTTGTTTTAACCCTCAGGGGTGTTTTTACCATTCTCGCACTGCTTTTGATAGAAAATATAATCTCAACCATAATTTATACTTGTTTACTGATTATTCCTATTTATTACCCTGTTTTCAAACAAATGAAAGAAATTTTGGGCTGAGTCCCCATGATTCGTGGTGAGTTTCCCTAGTGGCTTCTGAGGGTGATGACTGAGTGAGGTCGAGAACCGGATTGTGAGGATAGTGATGGATCGGGTTGCACACTGCAGCGTTATATACATATTGGATCAGGATGCACGACGGAGCGATATATGTATTGGATCGGGCTGCACGCCGCAGTGAGAGATATATTGGATCGTGCTGCACGCCACAACGAGATATATATTGGATCGGGCTGCACGCCACACGGTATTTATATTGGATCGGGATGCACACTGCAGCGATATAGCGCTTGGGCTGTAGGAGCCCCTCCGGAGTCTATACACCCCCAGTGAGCGCAGCCGACTATTTATGGATTGGGCTGCATGTCTCAGCGTTATATATATATGAGGTCGGGTTGAACGCCACAACGGTTATTATATGGTACCTATTGAGCGTGAGTGTTGAGTGTGAGTGCTGATTGACGAAAGATGAGTCACGAGTGACTGAGAACTTGTACATTGTGAGTGACATTGTGCTCGAGGGGCTTATTTGCTATAAAACTACTGTCTTCAGTCTTCTTTACATTTCAGCCTCTAAACGATAAATGTTGAACCAATATTTTATATGAGATTTGAAAAGGGAAAACTGGAGGTTCTATGACATTTTCGGAACGTAGATTCCTTACTCGATTTATTGATTTCCACTGAAAATTGTGATA
Organism: Nicotiana paniculata; assembly: GCA_005239505.1. Taxonomy (NCBI): domain Eukaryota; kingdom Viridiplantae; phylum Streptophyta; class Magnoliopsida; order Solanales; family Solanaceae; genus Nicotiana; species Nicotiana paniculata. Next base: position 35,894 of record MDKI01011509.1, on the reverse strand, counting down.
TGATTTTACATGATTTTTTAAGCTCATCATTGCACTCAAGTCCTTATTTATATTTGTTACTTACTGAGTTGGTGTACTCACGTTACTCCCTGCACCTTGTGTGTAGATTCAGGTGCCAGGATCGAGTGAGTTTTGATTCATCCTCATTGGAGCATTTACCGGAGATTATGAGGTAGCTGCATGGCGTTCGCAACCCTGCCTTTCTCCTTCCTATTTTGTCGTTATTTACATTTCCTAGACTTGTTGTATTAAGGAAATCGTGTCAGATCCTGTATTCCATTTAGGTTCTCATGACTGTTGACTCCGGGTTCTGGGGTTATTACACATATATTTTCATTGATCATCCGTATTTGTGAAATACTAAACGTGTAAGGTTATGATAGATCGCGTTATTGTTTTAAATGGAAAGTTCCTTGTCTTATATTTAGTAAATTGGCTAGCCTAGTACCACAATATGCACCATCATGACCAATTTAGATTTGGGGTCTTGACATGATCCAACCTCGATTAGTCACAAGAAGGGCATGCCCGTTCTCACCGTATACAAATACTCCCCTCGTTTCTCAGAAATAAGATGATGAGAAACGACATGAATTCCCAAGATCCATCTTTTTGAGTGATGATGTCAGTGACGAGCTTGACCGTGATGCAAGCAACAAAACGTCCCGTCAGTCCAGTTACCAAGGCATTAAATTCCTGTCAGCCGCTGGTCGGCCACTACCGGTTTTGAACTATCGCCTTCAACCTATAAAAGCTCCAACCTTCTCTCATTCAAACCTTTACAACCTACGCCTTCCCTACTCTTGCTTTCAAAGAATTCTTACTTTTACCATCTCCATATCCAAATTCCTTGTACCCTAATCAATTCCATTACTTTCTTATTTGCTTTTTACAAATGGCCAAAACTTCTAAAATAGTGCCGCAAAAAGAGGCTCCTTCTTTATCGAAGTCCTACCGGTGATGCGGCTGCGGCGGAGCCCCACCCTGAGGAATTTGTTCCGACGGGGTGCCCGTCCGTTGCCGACTTTAAGATAGAGAAGACCCCCTCGGTGCCGGGTCGGTGCCAAACGATGTCGAGATATATGTGCACCATCACTAAGGGCATCCTCGATAAGGCCAAAGAGGAATGCAACTGGGAGAATAAAGATGTGATCGTTCCCTTTCCTGAGGAATCAATCACCACCTACGTAGAGGGGTATCTAAGTGTTTACACTTACCCCTTTACGTTTAGCCCTTTGGATCCCATAATAGCAGCCTTATGCAAAAGATAAGACATCAATCTAGGCCAGATCCATCCGTCGTTCTAGAGAATCGACATCCTTCTCCGTTTCTTCGCGAGCAAGATCGAGGGATGCTCCTCGATCATCTCATGCGCCTCTATAGTCCCCGACTTTATCGAGGGGGACTGATTAAGCTCGCCTACTGGGCCAGTAGAGCCCCGTTCTCCAGTATCGACGAGACCCATGATCGAGGTTGATTCGTGGTGAGTTTCCCTAGTGGCTTCTGAGGATATCAGACCTGATCCCTATGAAAGAAATGTCGTTCCCAGAGAGGTGGAACATGAATTGTAAGTTTCTTTACCTTGAATGCTTGATTTTCCGTTTTTACTTCCTTCTACCTTTCCTCATTTCTATTTTGGTGTTGCAACTGTGGCCCAGATGCCGGACACGGTTCCGGAATTGAAGCGATGGGTTGAAGGCTCGGTGTCTTAGAGGCCCTACTTCGAACGTGCTTGGACGGATCTATCAAAAGGTCGATGGAAGGCTCGCAACCATGGTAAATTTCTATTTTCTAACTATTTGTTGTTTCAGACTTTTCTCAACTAACTTGTCTCCATTTCTTTTGCAGGTCTCGGGAAAGATGTTGTGATAAGACCTCCTTCCGATGATGAAGAAATCCTTCCCCAACCATCAGCTTCAAATCCGGCCAAGGAGAGAAAGAGAAAAAGGGCCCCGTGTCCCCTGGGCTCGGAAAAGAAAAGACCGCCAAGGAATCCTCATAAGCCTAAGGGAAACATCATCCCCCTATGGTTGGACTCAGTCCGTCGGCTAAGGGATGAGTCCGAAGAAGAATAAGAAGAAGAAGAAGAAGAAGAAGAAGAAGAAACCGAGCTGGTGGATCATACGTGAGTTATGGCTTCGGTACAAAAGTCCTCCGAACGGGAGGCATTCGATAAGGGAGCTTCGGTCGAGATCCCTGAGTCGGGAAGAATGGAGGCAACCCTGTTCCTAGCTAAGATGGTGGAGAGAGAATCTGGAGGCAAGGCTCCCAAACCAACAAAAGAGGTCTCTGGGGTCGAGCTTGGGGTGGTCGACATTTCGGACTCCCCCCAGATTTCAGACACCATGATTCGAGAGGCCAACATACTGGAGAGTCAGCGGATTGATCTTCATGGTTTCTTCGACGGGCTCGAAGCTTATACTTCTGAGGATTCCCCTGATTTGGTTACATATCGGTGTCGAAGAAAATACCGTCATGGGGGGGGGGGGCACTGGATCTTCAGCGAGCTCGAGGCTGGTGGACCAATTCACAGCTCCGAGCGCTAATCCAAGCCACAAATGACATCTAGTGTTGTATGTCCTAGAGGATGCTCGAATCTTGGTTGGGATTTCCAGTTATCTAGAGTCTTGGTGACCGAAGAGGACCAAACCGTGATGAACGCGGTGGGGGCTGCCTGCTTGTTCAACGAGGCCCAACACGCTCTAAATAGGGTAATCCCCGAGAATCTTTTTCTTACTTCTTTTATACTTAGAATTGTAGATTACTCTTAACATCTTTTTCCTTACTTGCAGGCTTCGGTGTTGCACCATGAAGCCTTCATAAGAGTTTGAAAGGAGCACAAGGCTGAGGTTCGAGGCCTTACTAAGAAAAACGACACTTATAAGCTCCTTAGTGAAAGACTCCAAGCTGATCTGGTTGCAGCTCGGGATGAGCACACTGACATGGACGAACATGTATTCCGAATGCTTCATGATAGTGAATACAAGTTAGAGATAACAATTAATGACCCAATTCTGCAGATCCAGCAGAGGCTTGAGCAGATCGATCGACTCAGCAATCAGGTGGATGAGGTAGGGGCCGAAGCTGAGGAAATATGGATATCCTGACCATGATGAAAGAGACCGTCCAAGCGCAGTTGGATACAAACGAGACTCAACTTCGATCTGTGAAAGAGAAAAACTCGGTGCAAACCGAGAAGATTAAAGATCTTCAATTCCAGCTGGATTCAGCCGCCCACAAGCTCGAGGAGGCTAAGTCCGAGGTGGCCGCGACCGGCATTAAGGCAGATGAAAAGGTGGCCCAATTCAAAATCGATGTTGAGGCCATCTAGACCAAATCTAGGAGCATGATAGATCACGCAAAGTGGCAAGCTCGAAGGAAAGCCCTCAAGGATGCTCAAGCCTGAGATTTCATTATTGCGGCCGAGATCGATAATGCCCGAGTAGAAGAAAATCGGGCTCGAAAGCTGGCCGTCCCTGAGGACGAATCTGATAGACTCAGTGAGTTTGAAGATGAAGAAGATCAAGAGGACAGAGATGCCACTTCGGATGGGGACCAAGCCTCTTAGGACTTAGTATATTTTTTGTTCTTTTCCCTTTGTACTTTTTCTAAGGTGGCCCGTTGTAAAATTTTTTATACTTGGCCGATTTGGCTCTTGTAAAGAAGACTATTTTGTATATGAATATAAGGCTTTTATTTTCCCTTTTGGCTCTTCAGTCTTTACTTCTTCTTTTTTTGCTTTGCAATTTGTAATCAAAAAATGCCTTAGCATGAGATAATAGGGAAATGTTCGAAGGTCCGAACAACCTTTTCATTTGTTAAAGTTTTTGGGGATCGATATTATCGAAACTTCTTGTGACTTTGTCGGGGGAAGCCTTTTCAAAATAGGTTATGAAAGAGTTCGAAGGCCTATTTCGTTACGAAATTTGGACATCTCTGAATCGTGTTAAATCAGCCGTAGCCTTTTTGTACGGGATCTGCCCTTTGGGCTAGTTTTACCGTTTTGTTCGGGCTTGCCCGAGATATTAATCCCCAAGTGGGGTGGTCGTGGCCTTTAGAGATCGAGGAGCTGCCTATTAGGTCTTTTTTCCCCGAGGCCTGATAACTCGGGTTGTTTGAGTTGAACGGTAGTCCTCGAGTGAGGGAGTGATCCCTCGCATTTTGGTTAAGTATTTCCCTTAGGCCCGTTATAGTACGAAGCTCTTTAAGAGATGTAAAGAGGAAAAAATTTAAACATTCGATGTTTGCAAGGGAAGTACTTCTCTTTATTCTTGATCAAAATAGTCATACATGTTTAAGTCAGGGCTCGATCAGACTATGTGGGCACGGTTCGTTCTTACCGTTTGGCCCTTACAACAAATTTTATCTACCGAGACCCTCATTTTATGAAGTAGCTACCTTGATATTCGAAGATAATGTATATCTGAGGGTAGCCCCCCAGTATTCGAGTTGATTGCAAAGAAGCCCAGGATTCTGCTGAATTGATCTTCGATGCCGATTCATAATCGGGCTTGATTCTAAGTTAGCACGATTCATTGTTGCCACAATAAAAACCTCTCCAAAAAACCCATTTGGGACAAAATCGATCTAAGGGAAAAAGAGTGCAACACGTGCTTTCAGACCTAAAGACTTTATTTCTTCTGCCGAAAATATCCACCGTCGATTCTTGTTGATCACCTGCAAGTGTTAGTCTAAAACAAAAATGAAAATGGAAGGGGGCACGTAACTTAGCAATAGTATCATTTTAGTATGTTCCAATTGCTCGATAGTCGTTCCCCATTTATCGTTACAAGATTGTAGGACCCTTTTTCGGTGACTTCGAGAATTTGGTATGATCCTTCCTAGTTTGGACCCAATTTTCCTTCATTCGGATTTGGGGTGTTGAGGGTGACTTTCATTAGCACCAAGTCCCCGACGTTAAAATGTCAAAGATTGGCTCTTTGATTGTAGTATCTTTTGATCCGCTAATTTTGGGCGGCCAATCAGACGAGGGCGACTTTGCATTTTTTATCCAACAATTCTAGGCTCGTATTTAGGCCCTCGTTATTTAACTCTTCCGTTGCATATCAGAACCTGATGCTAGGTTCTCCGACCTCGATCGGAATTAGAGCTTCGGCGCCATATACTAATAAGAACGGGGTAGCTCCGATACTAGACTTCGATGTTGTGCGATATGCCCACAGAACCTCGGGTAGGATTTCCCTCCATTTCCCTTTGGCGTCGGTCAGTCTCTTCTTATGATTTTGGATGATGGTTTTGTTGGTTGATTCGGCTTGTCCATTACCGCTGGGATGATAAGGTGTTGATAAGATTCTTTTGATCTTGTGATCCTCTAGAAATTTAGTCACCTTTCTACCGATGAACTGCTTTTTATTATCGCACACAATCTCGAAGGGCATTCCCAATCGACATACGATGTGGTCCCAAATAAAGTCTATGACTTCCTTTTCCTTGATTTTCTTGAAAGCATGTGCTTCAACCCACTTAGATAAATAATAAATCATAAATAAAATAAACTGAGCTTTACCTAGGGCCGGTGGAAGAGGGCCAACGATGCCAATTCCCCACTTCATGAATGGCCATGGGGACAAGACCGAGTGAATGAGTTCCCCGAGTTGATGAATCATTGGTGCATGCCTTTGGCACTTGTCGCATTTTCGAATACTCCTTTGCATCTTTCTCCATGTCGATCCAGTAGTATCTGGCTCTGATCACTTTGTGGACCAATGATTCGGCACCAGAATGATTTTCGCAAGTGCCCTCGTGGACCTCCCTTAGAACGTACTCGGTATCACCGGTCCAAGACATATCGCTAATGGACCATCGAACATTCTCCTGAACAACGTTCCGTCTTCGGACAAAGTGAATCGTGTTGCTTTTGTGCGCAAAGATCTTGACTCTTTCGGATCTGATGGGAGCTTCCCGTTCTTTAAATACTCTATATATTTTTTTCTACAATCCTAGGTCAAACTTGTGGAGTTTATCTCGGCATGACCTTCTTCGACCACCAATCTCATGAGTTGTACGACAGTCCTCGAATTGAGTTCGTTGTCTTTGACTGATGACCCTAGGTTTGCAAGAGCATCATCCTCACTATTTTGATCTCGAGGTACATGTTGCAAGTTCCATTTCTTGAATCGGTGTAGAGTTACTTATAACTTGTCCAAGTATATCTGCATTCGGTCTTCTCGGACTTCAAAGGTCCCGTTAACCTTGTTCACAATGAGGAGGGCGTCACATTTGGATTCGATTACCTCCGTTCCCAGGCCTTTGGCTACTTCGAACCCTGCAATCATGGCCTCATATTTGGCCTCATTTTTAGTCAATTTCGTAGATCTGATAGATTGTCTAACTATGTTATCTGTGGGTGGTTTTATCATGTTGCCAAGTCCGGACCCTTTTACGTTCGAATCACCGTCCGTAAAGAGGTTCCAGATTCCCGAGGATGTACCCGATTTTACTAATAGTTCTCTTTCAACCTCAGGTACGAGGCAACCGTGAAGTCAGCCACGAAGTCTTCCAAGATTTGAAACTTGACGGCTATTCGGAGTCAATATTCAATATCGTACCCGCTAATTTCTATGACCCATTTGGCCAATCGACCCGAAAGCTCGGGCTTGTGAAAAATATTTCAAAATGGATAAGTCATTATAACACATATGGGATGGCATTGAAAGTATGGTTTTAGTTTCCTAGAGGCGCTTATTAAAGCGAGCGCCAATTTTTCTAGATGTGGATACCTGGTTTCGGCCTCACCTAAGGTCCGACTAACATAATAGATAGGGAATTGTGTACCTCGTTATTCTCAGACCAAGACTCCACTTAACGCTATCTCCGATACTGCTAAATACAAGTAAATCTGTTTGTCCTCTTTTGGCGTGTGAAGTAGTGGCGGGCTCGATAAGTGGCATTTTAGCTCTTCCAGGGCCTGTTGGAATTCCGGAGTCCGCGTAAAGTTATTCTTCTTCTTCAGTAACGAGAAGAATCGGTGACTCTTATCTGAGGATCTCGAGATGAACCGCCGTAGGGTGGCTATGCGTCCTGTTGGCCTCTGCGCGACCTTTATGTTATCCACTACCGGGATGTCCTCTATAACTTTGATTTTATCGGAGTTGATCTCGATTTCCCGATTGGATACCATGAATTTGAGAAACTTGCCTGAGCTGACCCCGAATGCACATTTTTCTGGGTTGAGCTTCATGTTATATCTTTTCAGTATACCAAAAGTTTCCTGCAAATGCTTCAAATGGTCCTCTGCTCGTAGTGCTCGCAGGGACTTAACTAACATGTCATCAATATAAACATCCATTGATTTTCCTATTTGTTCTTCGAACCTCCGGTTTACTAGGCGTTGATAAGTTGCACCAACATTTTTTAGTTCGAATGGCATTACATTATAATAGTAGGTGCCGTACTTAGTGATAAACAAAGTCTTTTACAGATCTTCCAGGTTCATCTGTATTTGGTTTTACCCGGAATAGGCATCGAGAAAACTGAGAATCTCGTGATTGGCCATGGAATCGATCATACGATCGATATTAGGCAAAGGAAAAGAATCCTTGGTACATGCTTTATTCAGGTCTTTGCAATATACACACATTCTAAGTTTATTTCCCTTATTAGGGGCTACCACTACGTTTGCTAACCATTCGGGATACTTTACTTCCCGAATGAATCCTATTTTAAGAAGTTTGGTTACCTCGTCCTTGACAAAGTTATGCTTGGCTTCAGACTGGGGTCTTCATTTTTTTCTTCAGCGGATGGAATTTTGGATCCAGGCTTAATATATTTTTAGACTTATGTGGATGTTTTGTGTGGAGCCCCGAGGGCTCGGGGTATTTTTTGAACGTGTTTTAGATTGGATTAAACTTGTTCCAGGTTGTTGGTGTGCTAGTGCTACAGTTGTTGCAATTGCAAGCACCAGCATCGTAAAGTAAGCAGGTGCATTTTAGGTATCGCAATTACGAGGCCATGAACGTAAATGCAAAGGTTGGCCTTTAGCTGCGTAGCTCACATTTTTGACCAACTGGCCGTATTTGCAAAGGGTACAAAATTCGCAAATGGAAGCGCAAATGCGAAGTTTTCACTTATTTCATTCCTTATCGTGAAAATTTGTTGATTTCAGAATCTAAGCCTTTGTCTTTCAATTCTCTCATAGATGTTGTGGACACGCACTGCTGGATCAGTTGAGCAGACACCCACACCCCTTACTACAGCCGCGCGAGACAAGGGTAGAGGTAGAGGCCGAGGAGGGGCACGTACCAGAACTAGATCACCTACTAGAGCAGCGACTGAGGAGCCACTAGTAGCTCCGGTTGGGAAGTAGGCACATGCGACGCCTTCTACTACCCCTGGACTCCAGGAGACTTTGGCACATTTTCTGAGCATGTTCAGTACTTTAGCTGAGGTGGGATTAATCCCAGTTGCACCAGCTACTTCTCAGGCTGGGGGATGAGCTCAGAATCCCACCGCCCGTACTCCAGAGCAGCAGGTCTAAACTGATCAAGTTTTGGATATTATGCCAGTACAACCTGTTATCGCAGTTCAACTTGAGGTCAAGCCAGTGGCATCAGAGGAGGAGCATAGGAGACTTGAGAGGTTCAAGATATATGATCCTCCTACTTGCAGTGGTGTAGTTTTTGAAGATGCACAGAGTTTTCTATATTGGTGCCACCGTATTCTCTGCACCACGGGCATTGTGGAGGTGAGCAGAATTTCCTTTACTACAATTTAACTAACAGAGTCAGCGCATAGGTGGTGGCAGGCCTAAAAGAAGGGTAGGCCAACTGATGCACCACCACTCATTTAGGCTTAGTTTTCTGATATGTTTTTAGGGAGTTCATCCCAAAGACCCTCCAGGATGCGTGGCACACAGAGTTCGAGCAGTTGCGTATGGGGACTATAACGGTGTCAGAGTATTCCATGAGGTTTAGTGAGTTGTCCCTCCATGTAACTGCTTTGGTTTCTACAGTCAAAGAGTGAGTCCACACATTTATCGAGGGGCTCAGTTATGGTCTTAGATTTAGTATAGCCCGAGAGTTAGAGACTGATACTCTATTTCAACAGGTTATGGATATCGCTCTTAAGTTGGAGCGTACGCTTGGCTAGGAGAGGGAAGATAGGGAGGCCAAGAGGCCTTAAGATTCTGGAGGATTTTGTGGTTCCTGTGCTGTAGTTTCAGCTCATCATGGTAGAGGTTATGTTAGTCGACCACTTCATTCTGCGCCTCAGGCTACTCGGAGTGCTCCAGACATTTTGAGTTCCCAGATTTCCATTATGCACAACCATCTTCCAGTGCGCCTCTTGCACGGGGTGCCTCAGCGGCCATTCTAGCCAATCGGGTCAAACTTAATTCTAGCAGCCACACCCATAGAGAGGTTGTTTCGAGTATGGTGATACTAGGCATATGGTGAGGGACTATATTAGACTTATGAGGGGTGCACCTCCACAGGGTCCACAGGCTATGGTTGCCGCTCTAGTTGTCACTCCACCTGCACAACCAGCTAAGGGTGGAGGTCTGGTGTGTAGGTCGTCTTAGAAGGAGAGTTCAGGCCGTTTGCTATGCTATTCCTGGTAGGACTGAGGCTGTTGCATAATATGTCATCACATCCAAATATGAAGCAAAGTAAGATGACACGTACAAATAAGTGAAACCTAGATCAAAACTGATCAGGTTTTGGATATTATTTCGGTACTGCCTGTTCTTGCGGTTCAACTTGAGGTAAGGCCATTGGAATTAGAGGAGGAGCAGAGGATACCTGAGAGGTTCAAGAAGTATGATCCTCCTACTTACAGTGGTGCAGGTTTTGAAGATGCATAAAGTTTTCTAGACTGGTGATACCGTATTATCCGCACCATCGGCATTGTGAAGGTGAGCAGAATTGCTTTTACTACATTTCAGCTGGCGGGTTTAGTGTATAGATGGTGGCAGGATTATGGTAAGATTAGGCTAGCTGGGATTAGTTTTCAGGGAGTTCATCCCACAAACACTCCAGGATGCGTGGCACATAGAGTTCAAGCAGTTGAGCCTGGGACTATGACGGTGTCAGAGTATTCCATGAGGTTTAGTGATTTGTCCCTCCATGTACATGCTTTGTTCTACAGTTAGAGAGTGAGTCCACAGATTTATCAAGGGGCTCAATTATTGTCTTAGATTCAGTATAGCCCGGTAGTTAGAGAGTGATACTCTATTTTAGCAGGTTATGGAGATCGCTCGTAAGTTGGAGCATATGCGTGGCCAGGAGAGGGAAGATAGGGAGGCCAAGTGGCCTCGAGATTATAGAGGAATTTGTGGTTCCCCCGCTGTAGTTTCAGCTCATCATAGTAGAGGTTATGTTAGCCAACCAATTCATTCTGCGCTTCATGCTACTCACAGTGCTCCAGACATTCTGAGGTCCCAGATCGTCCATTATGCACAACCATTTTCCAGTGCACCTCCTGCGGAGCGGTTAGCTGACGTGCTCATAGAGAGGTTGTTTCGAGTATGGCGATACTAGGCATATGGTGAGGGACCTTCTTAGACTTATGAGGGTGCGCCTCCACAGGGCCCATACGGTTCACATGCTATGGTTGCCGCTCCAGTTATCACTCCACCTACACAACCAACTAGGGTGGAGGTCAGGCGGGTAGAGGTCGTCTTAGAGGGGGAGGTCAGGATGGTTACTATGCTTTTCCTGGTAGGAATGAGGCTCTCGTATCAGATGTCATCACAGGTATTTTTCCGGTCTAAATAGGGATGCATCATTTTTATTTGATCCGGGTTCCACTTATTCATATGTGTCATCTTACTTTGCTTCATATTTGGATGTGTCACGTGATTCTTTGAGTTCTCCTATTTATGTATCTACGCCTGTGGGAGATTCTATTATGGTAGACCGCGTTTATTGCTCGTATTTGGTCACCATCGGGGGTGATGAGACCATAGTTGATCTTCTGCTACAAATATGGTGGACTTTGATGTAATATTCAACATGGATTAGTTATTACCCTATCACGCTATTCTGGATTGTCATGCCAAGAACGTGACATTGGCTTTGCAGGGTTGCCGCGGTTTGAGTGGAGAGGTACATTGGATTATGTTCCTAGTAGGTGGTATCTTTACTGAAGGCACAACAGATGGTTGAGAAGGGGTGCTTAGCATATCTAGCCTTTATGAGGGATGTCAGTGTTGATACTCCTACCATTGAGTCAGTTTCGGTAGTGAGAATTTCTCAGATGTGTTTCTAGTAGACCTGCTGGGCATGTTGCCCAATAGGGATATCTATTTTGGTATTGACTTGGTGCCGGGCACTCAACACATTTCTATTCCACTGTATCGCATGGTACCAATGGAGTTGAAAGAATTAAAGGAACAACTTTAGGAGTCGCGAATTGATGAGTTATTCGATTAGCTTCAGGGTGCTCGGGTATTCTTGAAGATTGACTTGATGTCAAGTTATCATCTGCTAAATATCCAGGATCTAGACATTCCAAAGACGGCTTTCAAGACTCGCTATGGTCACTATGAGTTTCTAGTGATGTCATTCAGGCTAACCAATGCCCCAATAACCTTTATACACTTGATGAATAATGTATTCTTGACATATCTTGATTCTTTCTTCATCGTGTTCATTAATGACATATTGGTGTATTCTTGCAGCAGGGAGGATCATGAGTAACACTTGAGGATCGTGCTCTAGACCTTGAGGGAGAATAAGTTGTATGCTAAAGTGTGAGATTTGGCTTGGTTCGATGGCATTTTTGGGCCATGTGGTGTCTAGTGAGGTGATTAAGGTGGATTTGAATAAGGTAGAGGCAATTCAGAGTTGGCCTAGATCGTCTTCTACTATTGAGATCTAGATTTTTCTAGGCTTGGTTGTGTATTATCATCGTTTTGTGGAGGAGTTTTCATCCATCACAGCTCCTTTGACAAGATTAGGGGTAGCAATTTGAGCCCAAACCCATTCAACCTGCCCAACCCTTCCAACCCGCCCAGATATTACTGAGTTGGGCTACAAGTATTTTAGCTCATGGGTCTATCTGGGCTGAGCCCAAGTTAACCCATTCTTTTTTATAACTCATTCTGATCCATTAAGAATCCCAAATACAACATATGAAACTCATCCAAAACAAAGGGGTCTCAACCCAACTTATCTAGAAATTTACTTAGTTGCCTAAATTTTACTTTTCTTTTTGTACTCTCAATTTTCTATTTTTTTTGTTTTTCTGCACTACCCACCCACCCCTACCCCCTACCACCGCCAAACCCCCTTAATTTTTTTTTATTTTTTTTCTATTATCAATTTTCTGTTTATTAGGTTTTCTGCACCACTCACCCCTACCTATCCCCCCTCCCCCTGCGAGCATAAACCCTCTCAATTTTTTTTTTTACTTTTTTTTGTATTTTTATTTTCTATTTTTTTATTTTTCTGCACCACCTACCCCCTAACACCCCCCCGCGCGCTAACCCCCTCAATTAGTTTTTTTGTATTTTGTATTTTTTATTTTTTTTTGTTTTTTTGCATCACCCACCCTAGCCCCAATCCCCTCCCTACGCGCAAATCCCCTCAAATTTTTTTTTTTACTTTTTTTTGTATTTTCTGTTTTTTTTTTTTGTTTTTCTGCATCACCCATCCACCCCAACCCCCTCCCCCCGCAAAATGTTTTTTAACTTACACATTTTAAGGTGAAAAGGCTTTTTTTACAAGATGAGCATGATTCTAAAACATGGGTCAAGTTTGGCGGGTTGGACTATGACCCATTGTTTAGCCCATCTTGACCCAGCCAATCTTAGCGCAAGTAAACTTTGGGCTGAGTTGGGAAATGACCCATTTATTGACCTAACCTATCTTGACCCATCTAAATTCAGCCCAACCCGCCCATTTGCCACCCCTAGACAAGATTAAATCAGAATGGTGCCCCCATTCAGGTGGTCTAACGAGTTTGAGAAGAGCTTTCAGAAGCTCAAAACGGCCTTCACCACAACTCCAGTTCTGGTCGGGTTCTTATACAATTTATTGTGATGCTTCGTGGATTGGAATTGGGTGTGTATTGATACATGAGGGTAGAGTGATTTCTTATTCTTTGCGTTAGTTGAAGTCCCATGAGAAGAACTACCCAGTGCATGATTTAGAGCTGGAAGCCATTGTTCATGCACTGAAGATTTGGAGGCACAATATCTACGTTGTGTCTTCTGAGGAATTCACGGATCACAGGAGTTTACAACACTTGCTCAAGCAAAAGGATATGAACTTGAGGCATCGGAGGTGATTAGAGCTACTAAAGGACTATGATATCACCATTCTTTATCATCTCGGGAAGGCCAATGTGGTTTTCGATTATTTGAGTATGAAGGTTGAGAGCATGAGAAGTCTTTCTTTTATCACAGCTGGGAGAGACCGTTAGCACTTGATGTTCAGGCGTTGGCTAACAAGTTTGTGAGGCTAGATATTTTGGAGCCACGTAGGGTTTTTGCTTGCGTAGTTTCATGGTCTTCTTTGTTTGAGCGCATCAAGGCGCATCAGTATCCCCACTTGATTGTCTTGAAGGACACGGTGTAGCACGGTGATTCCAAGGAGGTGACTATTGGTGATGATGAGATGATGAGGAGGTAGGGACGAATTTATGTTCCGGATGTGAATGAGTTGTATGAGTTGATTTTTTATGAGGCCCATATCTCGCGGTATTCCATTTATCTGGGTGTCACAAAGATATGTCAGGGATTGATACAACACTACTGGTGGATAAGAATGAATAACGATACTGTGGAGTATGTGGTTCAGTGTTTGAACTATCAACAGGTGAAGTAAGAGAATCAAAGACCCGGTGGTTTGCTTTACAAGCTAATATTGCAAAGTTGAACTGGAAGCATATCACCCTTGATTTTGTAGTCGGACTTCCACGGATCTTGAAGAAATTTGATACGGAGTGTGTTATTGAGGACAAGCTGACCAAGTGCGCACATTTCATTGCAGTCGTGACTACCTACACTTTAGAGTAGCTGGATCTAATTTATATTCGTGAGATTGTTCGTTTTCATGGTGTGCTGGTGTCTATTATCTGCGATTGAGGCACGCAGTTCATGATGTATTTCTAGAGAGATGTGCAGTGTTAGTTAGGCACACAGGTCGAGCCGAGCACGACATTTCATCCCTAGTCTGACAAACAGCCCGAGCACACTATTTAGATCTTGGAGGAATGCTACGTGTATGTGTTATTAATTTCAGGGGTTCATGGGATCAGTTTCTACGCTCAGAGAGTTCGCCTACAACAACATCTATCAGTCGAGCTTCTAGTGGCTCCTTTTGAGGCCTATATGAGAGGTGATGTCGTTCTCCGGTTGGATTGTTTGAGACTAGGGAAGATAGGTGGGTACTAATTTGGTTAGAGATGCTTTGGAGAAGGTGAAGTTGAAGGATCGACTTCGTTCGACCCAGTTCAGATAAAAAAGTAGTGATGATTGGAGGACTCTTGATGTGGCATTCATGGTGGGTGAGAGAGTTTTTCTTAGAGTTTCGCCCATAAAGGGTGTGATGAGGTTCGACAAGAAGGTCAAGTTGAGACCTCGGTATATTAGTCTTTTTGAGATCCATGAGAGAGTGGGTGAGGTGGCCTATAGACTTGCATTGCCACCCAGCTTATCGGGAGTTCACCCAGTGTTTCTTGTTTCCATACTCCAGAAGGACTACAATGATCCGTCACATTTATTAGATTTTAGCTCAGTCTAATTTGACTTATGTTGAGGAGCATGTGGATATCTTGGACATGCAGGTCCATAAGTTAAGTTCAAAGAACATTGCTTCAGTGAAGGTTCAATGGAGGGGTCAACTGGTCGAGGAGGCGACCTGGGAGACCAAGAACGACATGCGAATTCACTATCCTCACCTTTTTGTCACTTTAGTTATGTCTCTATGTTCGTTCGAGTACAAACATTTGTTTTAATAAGGGGAGAACGTAACAACCCGACCAGTCTTTTTGTGTATTTGAGCCCTGTTTCCTTTTGATGCTTCACACATAGGCATTTGTAGTTTTATGACTTATGGGGATGGTTGATTTCGTTTCATGGAAGTTTTGAAATGATTTGGACCCTTTGGTTCTTGATATATAAGCTTAAGTTGGAAGTATTGACCACGAGTTGACTTTTGTGAAAACGACATCGGAACGGAGCTTTGATGATTCCAATAGATTTGTATAGTGATTTTGGATTTAGGAGTATGCCCGGATTTTGAATCCGAGGTTCCTAGGTTAATTTTGGCTTGTATTGCCGAAAGTTGGCAATTTAAAGGTTAAAAAAATCCTTAAGTTTGAGAGTAGGTTGACTTTATGGCTATCGGGATCAGATCTTTGTTTTGAGACTTGGAATAGGTCCGTTTTTTCATTTGAAACTTGTCTACAAAATATGGTTTCATTCCGAGTTGGTTTGATAGGAAGCAGACCTTGGTTGTGATTCTAGTGATTCTTGAGTTTATTGTGAAATTTCATGTGTTTTGATATCCTATTCGTGGTTCCAGATATTATTTTTGTATTTTGATTGTGTGAGTGAGTTCGTATTTTTTGTTTAGACTTATGTAAATGTTTGGTATGGAGCCCCGAGGGATCGGGTGAGTTTCGGATTGGATTGAATTTATTCCAGGTTGCTGGTGTGCTGATGCTGCAGTTATCGCAATTGCGATATAGGTAGGTGAATTTCAGGTATCACAATTGCAACACCATGAACGCAATTGCGAAGGTTGGCCATTGGCTGGGTAGCTCACATTTGTGACTAGTTGCCTGCATTTGCGAAGGGGACATACCCGCAAATGCTAAATGAGTGTCGCATTTGCGACTTTCCCTGGGCTTGTCAGGTGCCACATTTGCGAGGGTTAGCAATTGCGAACCCTAGGTCACATTTTCAACTTCTGCAACTGAACAAAAAGGGTGGCATTCAGGACTTAGCTTCATATATCACATTCCAAAACCCTAGACTCGGTAGGAGGCGATTTTGAGGAGGGATTTCGCATACAACTATTAGGTAAGTTATTTTGATCCTATTTCAATTATATTACATGATTATTTATGAGATTCAATCTCTAATCCATGGAACTTGAAGAGAATATTTGGGGAATTTTTTTCCATGTTTTGAAAAAAATGATAATTTAAGATTTAAGTGTCGAATCATACTCGAATTTCAAAACAAAACACATATATGGACTCGTGGGGTAATGGGTAGTCGAGATCTACCCTTGGACCCGAGTTTTGACAGGGCGGTCCGGGGTTGACTTTTGTGAAATTGTATAAGGATCTTAACTTTAATTATTGTAATTGACTCTTTCATTGTTTGATGATATTAAGTCATTTTTGGTTAGATTTGAGCCATGCAGAGGAGGATTTTAAAGGAAAATTTTTGAGTGTTGATTTGTCCTAGTTGAGGTAAGTATCTTGCCTAACTTTATATGGGGGAACTACCACGTAGGATTTGGTTTAATTGCACTATCTGAATTGTGTGGAAGACGCATACATGAGGTGACGAGTGTGTACACGGGCTTATATGTAGAAATTGACCGTTTTAGACTCTTATGTTACTTATTGCATTTCATTGAAGTCGTTATTGCATATTATATCTGTCATTGTTGAGTTTATTCTTATATGCATTTAACTGAAGTTGTTAATACATGGAATATCTTTCATTTGTTGAGTTTCTTCTTATGCATTTAATTGAAGTTGCTATTACAAGGAATATCTTTCATTGTTGATTCTTCCATTTCATTGGGTTGTTGTTTAGACTCTTGCATATATTATTGCTGCGCCATGGTTTATGCGTTGTTGTAACATTCGTATTGTTGTTTTGGCAATATTGTGGCATATAGGCATGTGTGGTGCGAGTTGAATGTAGTGTTGTGATGAGGTGAACATGCGGCGGTATAAGGGTAGTGATATTGATGCGCATGCGGAGAGATTAGGGATTTTATGTGCGTGTTGCTAGTAAGGGAAATTACTTCATTTTGAAGCACACACCACGAGATAAAGGGGCTAAAATGTATGGAGCCATTTTGGGAAAAATAATTTTAAAAAAATGTAAGGATCACGCGACCTTATAAGAAAGATTTGTGATTTTTGACTTGTGATTTGTGATCATGAGGTGTGGTACCTCCGTGTGAATCTTGTTGTAAACCTTGTGTATGATCGGCTTGATTATCTTGACTGTCATTTGCTTTCATTAATTTATTTCACTTGTATTTTAACTGTGTTCTAATTATTTTGCTAGTTTATCACATGTTTACATCGTGTTGCCATTTGTTGCTTTTACTTTCCATTGTTTGTTTTATATTAATATTCTTTTTGTTGTTAGCTTTATATTGATATTCTTTACATTGTTAGCAGTATTTCTAGGCAGATTATCTTGACAAAGTTGATGTTTTTAATACACAATTCCATTAGGATCCTATAGTCATGGTTTCTAGTGACATCCTCTATAGGCATGATTTCTACACAGTTTGCGCCTAGGCAGTGAGTCCACTAAAAGCGCAGAATTACTCATTTTTTGTCCCTAGAGGCATGCTTTCTAAGTGAGTAGTAATATCCTATAGGCATGATCTCTAAATAGTTCATGTCTGGGCAACAAAGTAATTGAGAACACATACTTGTTTTATTTATCCCGATAGGCATGTTGTCTATGCGAGCATTATGATAAGAATAACAACATTGGCAGTTTTAATTAATCAATTGAGGTCCTATAGACATGGTATCTAGATGAGTCGCGTGATTGAAAGAAGTGTGCCAAAGCATGTATTTCCAGTCATTGCATTGAGTTCCTATAGGCATGATATCTAAGCGCAAAAAGTCTAATTTCAGACCTTATAATCATACTTACTAATATTTGCAAGTTAAGGAATTATATTAACCCTAGGTCATGCTTTTTAGGTGAATAGACAATTTAATCATCACGTTATGAAGATAATTCCCAAAGATGGGACATGGCAAGCAGATAAACAATTATATCTCTATAGACATGCTTTCTACTCATTCATGCAAAAGTAGAGTATTCCAGGCCCTCCAACTTTCACTAATACCCAATTGATCATTATTACAGGTTATTACACGCCCAAGCATGAAATAATAAAAACTTGAATATGACAAAATACAGACTGAAACAAATACAAACCCACTAAAGTAAGTACATGCCCATTACAAAAGTAACCCAGGGGTATCCCTAGGCCTTTAATAGCCTTATTGTCCGCACAAGCAGCATGCCCAAACCACAAGCTCACAAGACAACTAGAGTGCATCTGAGTCCAAATCCCAAGTCTAACAACACACATGGCCCAACCCTAGGCCCAATGAGTAACTTACTTAACCAAATAGATGCCAGAGTTAGATATACAAGTGACAAAATACTCATGTAACAACTTAAACACTCTAGTTCCTAGAGCTGTAGCCAACAATAGCCCTAGCCAAGACACATAAATAGGAAAATGCTAAATTGAAAGGCACACAAGACACATGTGAAACAAGTTCATGCTATGTTTTCCAGGAAGAACAAGTTCATAGTAACAAATAAGATAGCAAACCATTCCAAGTATAATTTTAAAGTGAAGCATGATCCATATCATCCTAAAAGGGACTTTAGACAGAAGAATCCTAATCATGAACGTCTAGTAGAGTCATGTTAAGGAGGATAGCAGTTTTCTCATGAAAATCTCTAACATGGGAGCTTAATATGATCATAAATAGTATAACAAGCAACCTGAGCATGATAAACCTAACATGCTGGGTATTTGTCATAACACAGAGATTTTTGAACCCAAAGAGCTCATGGAAGGTGAGGGAAACATATCAACTTAAGGTTACTGGGATCGGTAGACTCCAGGTCTTATATCAGCTGACCATAACTGAAGAAGCCACATGTTTTGAAATTGAACTAGAAGTTTGAGACAACATTGATGAATATAAGGTTTGAACAAGTCAGGGAGCACACATTGAATTTTGAAGGTAACAGGAAAGCCTATTATATTTGTTTATAGGTTCAGGAAATTACATGATTCATGAATCAACCTTAAGTTTTAAATAGATAACTCAGCAGGAAGTAATAAGTTCTAGGTATAGGCTAATTTATCATAAAGAATCTGAAGCATGTAAAGAGATGATCCCAAGGCAACAACATGTATAAGAATTTAGGCGTACACAAACATATTAGGCTAAGCAAACCCAAGGGAGTGAGAAATTGAGGGAATAAATCAAACTTAGAGTTTTAGGCAGGTTCTAAGTCTAGAAAAGCATAGAGCAACAAGACAATTTTAAAACCAAAAAAACTATAAGCAGAGATGACATAGTATCATATTGATTCATTAAAGCTCAAGTGGCACAAATACACAAGGCGTGAGCACAAGAAAATAGATGAAATTGCGAGAGTCACAGATGCCTACCAGTATAAACTAACGAGAAAGTAAATGGGAAGATCAAATTTCAGGAATACTTTGAAGACCCCAATCCCAGTGTGTCACAAGGATTTCTGCTGAGTCCCGAGCAGTGCTCCCACTGGGGAGGTTGAAAATGCAGATTCCGGTGGCCTTGGCTTTCAGCCGGCCAAGAACAATAGATTTTTTTTTGGTGAATCCACTAGGCATTATGCCTAGGCCTTATTTTCATATATATAAAACTAAAGTACAACAAGAAGGGGGACATAAACCTTACCTCCTAATAAGTGATTGGTATCAAATGACTACTAAATCTATAGCCATTTGATACCTTACAAGTATGTGTAGTCAGACCTAAATGAGTGTACCATTTTGCTAACCGAAAATTGTAGCCTAATAATTTACAAAAAACTGGGTAAAGTTAGGTCAACTATAAGACTAGAATCGAAGGACTCCTCCACTATACATTTTCTCCTATAATACAAAAGAAGACATGTTCTCCCTATTTGAGGTGACAAAGATATAATACAATAGCATATGGTAGGTAGTAAAGGATACATCAAGGTTATCTTCATGTTGGCTTGAGCAATGAAGGAAGCCATTGTGAAGGTAACCTAAGTAGATGCCAAAACATATGCAGAAAACTGTCCAAAAACTTTGTTGCATATTGTTTATTGCTTAATTGCAATCAACTCCAAAAGTTCAGAAAAATTGATGCTTCTTGGTTGTTGTCTTGTATCATCTGTGACACTGCCGAGTGGTGGATAATGCAGTGACCAAAAAACTTGTTGGCAGAAGAGAGGAAGCAACAATTATCCTAGTGATTCCAGGTAAATGGAATTTCTCTACCACATTGGTATACATTCAACAGAATGAGCACACACAGTGCTGATACTACACCTTGAATGTATACCAATGCTGTGAGTTTACTTCTGGTACCTGCGAAAATGAAAATCAAAGTTTGGTAGAAAACTGTCTGGTTTTCATTTCTGGTTAGAGTAGAGAAAAGGCTGATGTTGCTATTATTGCTGCTGCAGGACATGTTGCTTTGGACAGATAGGTTAGCTCCCATTGTTTCAACAATATCAACCATATTGTGATGGGCAGATGATCCTACTGGTTTTTTTGTGCCTGAAGGCAGGGGTGCCTAGAAGGTCCTGCTGAATCTGACCTCTAATGCGGTTTGGGGGAGATTAAGTGTAGTAGTAATGGTTTATGGTTGATAGGTTGTGGCTGAGTTTTGAGAGGGAATATGCTGGGCAATTGGCTTTCCAGTACATAAGTGAGAATTTGATTTCTTCGCATTGGTCACATAGTTGTCTCAGATTCATCAATTGCATTTTTAAACTCCATGGTGGATCAGTATCTGTGGTAAGCGAATGAATGAGAAGTGTTGAGTCTGCTTCTAAGTGTACCTTGCTGTGGCCATTATCAATGCACCACTTAACTCATAAGGCTGCTACTTCAACTTCAGCTTGATTATTGGTACCTTCTCTAATGAAGCAGCTAAGGCATGAATGAATGTACCACTGCAACTCCTTATTATTTCCTCTGCCCCTATATTTACTGGATTGTTCAGTGCACTCCCATCACTGTTGACTTTTACAAATACCTGTTTAGGTTTGCTCCAAACTACCTTCCTGACATTGATGTTGTGTTTGATGCTATAAATCCCCCTAGTTTAGTTGTCAACAGATTGAGGGGTAGGTTTTTTGCATGAGCATTTGAATATCTGATTTGATGGGGTAGATGACTCCAGTGAGGGAGGAAGTTTTGGTGCCATATTTTGCATTGCACATGTTCTTCCAAATGTTCCAGCAGATGATGGTTAGTACAGTGTCAAGTAAAGGCTTCTGCACTTCATTCTTTCTTTTGTAAAGCCACCATTTCATCAGAAGAGGTCTTAGAGGCATTTTAGTAGTGTGGATACCAGCTGGTCCGACAAACGTTTTCCATACTGCCAATGCAAAGTGACCCCTACTGAAGATATGATCCACAGACTCTGCCCCAGGTGTATAACATCATACACATCTAGATACAATAGGGCTGCTAAATAAGAGCACCCTATCATCTATAGGAATTTTGTTTCTGAGAGATCTCCACATACAGAAGGACCATTTGAAAGGTATCATCTTATGCCATGTCATTTTATTAGAGAAACATATCTGTCTCTTCTTTCTGATCAAGTCCCATGCATAGGAGCATGTGAAGTTTCCTTTCACATTTGGGATCTATATAGGTTGGTCTTGGAGTTGAGGTTTGTGATAAATTTGGATTTGAAGGATGGCAGGTATTAAAGGTGCTGGGACTGCTTCTTTCAACTTCTGCAAATTCCACTGGCCTTGGTCCCAGAAATGGCCATAGTTACGTTGCCTGGACTTCCTCCTCCACTCCTGTGTTGATAAAGTGCACCATCTCCCTACCAGTTGTCCCACCAAAAACTGCAGTTACCAGAATGTAGTCTCAAAATAATGTGTTTTTCAGCTTCTTTCTTGTTAGTCATCACTTTCTTCCATGTCTGTGATTTCCCAGAATTCCACTTTTTGGAAATGGGATTTGATCTCTGGCAGTATTTAGCTCTTAGAAACTTGCTCCATAGTGACTCTTTAGTTTTGAAAAGCCACCATTTTCTTGTATTCCATGGTTTGGCAGATATCCTCCATTGATCTGAAGCCAACACCTCATTCTTTAGTTGGAAATGCTAGTTTTTGCAAAGAGGTCCACTGGTATTTGTTTTTATCTTTCTCAATTTCCCAAAAAACGTTAGCTCCTAACTTCTCAACCTGCCTCAATATAGTTTTTTTTTGGGGGGGGGGGGGTGTTAAGGCTGACAACATGTGTGTAGGTATAGATTGGAGAACATACTTAATCAAAGTGGCTCTGCCTCCATAAGAGAGGATTCTTCTTTTCCACCCTTTAATTCTTCTTACCACCTTAGCTACCAGGGAGTTGAAATATACTATTCTCATTCTTCCTGTGTAAAATGGATACCCCAGGTAGCTAATGTGAGATTCTTTCTTGGTGAAACCTGTGACCTTCTTAAATCTTCTGATGGCAGCTGAGAATGCAGAAGGAGAAACCATGAAGTGGATTTTATGCCTGTTGATTTGCTTCCCAGATGTATGTTCATAATTGCTGAGAACCTCCATAATCTTCTGCAGTGATGTTCTACCTCCTGATGTGAAAATTATGATGTCATTTGACAAGTTTAAGTGGTTGACTTATGGAACCCTCATCTCCATGTAGAATCCATTAAAGAATTGATCACAGGTGAGGTTGTTGAGCATCCTAGATAGTAGTTCAGCTTCTATGATGAACAAAGATGGGGCCGGTGGATCTCCTTATTTCAAGCCTCTCGTAGAGTGGAAAAAACCACATCTAGTGCCATTGACGATCACTGAGTACCAATTGTTTGACATAGTTGTCCATATCATGTCAATTATTCTTTCATTAAATCCCATTCTTCTTAACATAATACATGTAAAGCTCCAGGATACCCTATCATAAGATTTTGCCATGTCCGGCTTGATAACACCATTTGAACCTTTGTTTGGATTTTTGATGACTTGCACAATTTCCTGTGCAAGCACTATGTTTTTAGAAATATTTCTCCCCTTAACAAAACCAGAATGGTTGGGTAAGATGATTCTGGGAAGGATAGGGCCAAGTCTGGAGTAGATAACCTTTGAGATGATTGTGTCGACAAAATTGCTGAGGCTGATAGGTCTGTATTCAGTGAGGGAGTTAGGAAATTCAACCTTTGGTAGCAAAACTAGGAAGGCACTAGTCATGTACTTAGGCATTTTTGAACCACCAAATAAGGATAGAACGACCTGTATCAGATCAAACTTGATGATGTCCCAACAGGATTGAAAAACTTTCTATTCACGCCAACAGGACCTGCTGCACTTGTAGGATTCATTGAGAAAACCACTTCCTTGGGTTCTTTAATAGTTGGATCTCTGGTGAGAAGGTCATTTTCTTCATCTGTTATAAATGATGGAATACAAGATAACAAGTCTTCTCTAATGGTGCCACCAGTTTCAGTACATAGATCCTGATAGTAGTCACAAGCAGCTTCCCTTATAGCTTCATCAACTTGCACCGATTCACCTTCAATATCTTTGATTTTATGGATAAACAACTTTCTTCTTCTTCCTCTCATTAAACTATGGAAGTATCTTGAGTTTGCATCACCATCTTTGAACCACTAAAGCTGTACTTTTTGCTTTAGAATAGACTCTTCCAACTTCATGTACTTTCTGTATTGAGCTGTTACCTCTTGAAAGTTCATTCTGTCATCTCCATAATTTGTTTGAGCCCAATTCATTTTTACCTACTTCACTTTTTCTTCATAGTCCTTGGCCTTCTGAAAAATGTCCCCATATTCCTGCCTCAACCATTTACTTAAGGCATTAGAGACTGCTTTAAGCTTTTGATGGAAGATGCACATAACATTGCCTCTGACTTCCTGATTCCAGACTTTATGAACCAGGGGTATGAGACCTTCATTTTCCACC
Organism: Nicotiana paniculata; assembly: GCA_005239505.1. Classification (NCBI taxonomy): domain Eukaryota; kingdom Viridiplantae; phylum Streptophyta; class Magnoliopsida; order Solanales; family Solanaceae; genus Nicotiana; species Nicotiana paniculata. The sequence goes on along the minus strand of MDKI01011509.1, from coordinate 12,004 downwards.
CAACAGTTGAGAAACTTGAAATATATTTTGATGGTATCCTGCCTGACATTCATCTCCATCAGCAGAGGATTGTGATCAGACCTAGTGGAGGATATGTGTGAAATGGTGGTAGCTAGGAAGGAGATCAGCCAATTGTCATTTACCATCCCTCTGTCCAATCTCTTCCAAATTATTGATCCTGGAGCTCTGCCATTGGACCATGTATACCTAGGACCATAAAACCCGAGGTGTACAAGTCCATAATCTTCTCATACTGAGGAATTCCAAGCTCTTGCTCATTTGGTATGGTAGACCCCCTATCTTTTCTTCAATGGATGCAATAACATTGAAATCTCCAATCACACACCATGAGATGGTACATGCCAAATATTTCTGCCTCAGTACCTCCCATAGTGGTCTTCTGAGATTTTCTTTACACTTGGCATAGACAACATTTAACTAGAAAACTTCAGCTGCTTCTACATGCTTTAGTTCAACAGTCATTTGCTGCTCATCTTGGTTAATGGCTGAGCTTGTAAAATCTTGATCCCAAAAGATTCAGATTTTGCTGTTGAAATTTGATGCTGCTTAATGCATGGACAATTAGATTCTGTAGTAGTTGATGGGATTGCTGTCAAGGAAAGGTTCTAGGACTGAAATGAAGGATAATTTGTGTAGGTGTTTGAGAGTTTTGAGTCTTTCAATGGCTCCAGAGTTTCTTATACCTCTTGCATTCCATGTGATGGTACTAATCATTAAAAGTGTTTGGGGAGGGTGTGCTTTGGTGGAGGATAGAGATGATTGCTTTGCTTCTGGTGAGGTAATGTGGTGGCTTATTTCTGGGGGAGAGTCCTTGTGCATCAATGACTGTAGCAGTATCAGAATGACCATTAAAAGAAGTAAGAAGATGACTGCAAGTGTCATCATCCTTCAAGTCTTCACTATGTTCATCATCTGCTTCATCACCAATATCAATTTCATCCTCAGACTGTATATGCATATACTCATCTGCTGCCTCATGAAAAGGTGAGGGTGAAACTAATGCCATAGTACCTACTTCCTCTATTAGAGGTGAGGGTGCTACATATGGCACAATTCCTACTTCCTTAACAAGAGGTGAGGGTGCTATATGAGACATAGTTCCTACTTCCTCTGCCTGGATTTGAGTAACAGAGTCAGCCCCAGTTCCTACTGCCTTAGACACAGGTGAAAAACCAGTAGAAATCATAGTACCTGCTTCCTCCAAATGAGATGAGGGTGCTATATATGATTCTACTCTTGTAGTCAAAGGTGAGGGTGCAACGTGGGGTTGAACATCAGATTCCATAAAGCTGTCTGCAGAGTTGATCTTTGTTTTAGCCAAAACAGCTTCCTGTTGTCTTTTCATTTGCCTTTTTTTTCTTGACTTGGATTATTTTTTGATTTTGCCGAGGACAATTGATTTGCCATGGGAGCTTTGCCTCTGTCAACTGTGCTTCTGTGATCATCATCAGCACCAATTACCACACTTGTTTCAATGCCATCAATGAGAGTCTACTGCTCAGTGGTAGCAGGGGTTAAATGGTCTATCCTAGGGTTATCTCGTGCATCATCACACTCATGCAAAACATGAGGAACACCCACCTCCTTTGGATCCCCAGCCTGATCAGCTATAGTTATCTCCTGACCATTTGCCTTTCCTCCATTAGCTTCAACATCAATCACAGTGGGGTTGGGAATGGGATCTATCACACTCTCTAGAGGAACTGGAGGATCAACTTGTGAATTAGGATCAATACCTGAGTTCTGGTTAGGGTTAGCCTCTTGTGCATCATCTACTTGTTCAGTAGTCCGTTTGAATTTCTGCTGCCTGCTTCTTTGGTTGACTCCCCTAAAATTCTTCTTCTTTTGAGAGTTCCATTGATCTTTGGAATGGTTATCCATTGTAATTTGTTGAGCTGCTGCTTTTTGATTTTCATTTATTTGCTGATCTTCCCTTTGGTCTTGCATTACCATCTTTTTCTTAGAATTCTGATTGTTGTTTTACCCCTGCACAACTTGTTCCTGGTTATGTTGAGATCCCCCTGCATGCATTTTCCTATTATTGTTCTGATTCTCATTGTTTCCAGATGTCTCATATGCTGCTTTCTTTTTGTCCTCCTCTTTTCTTTTCCTGATAGAACAATGGTATTCCTCATGTCCTAAATGCCTGTAGTGTAGACATTAGGTTGGGATATCTTCATACATCACCTCCTGCCACTACCCATCCCCATTGACATCTTGGTCATCATCAAAACCAAGCCACACATGGTGAGGCTTATCCTTAGTTGAGTCTACCTGCATCTTCACTTTTGCTACACTTCCCCTGGTTTTTTGCATTGAGGCAAGGTCCAGATGTAATATCTTACCAATGGGTGACAACAAGACTGATAAGAGCTCCATATAATAAAAGTGCCAAGGCAATTCAGGAATGACTATCCATACTGGGACAGCTGGGGTGTCCTCATTAGGCTTGAAGTCGTGAGTCTAGTCTTGAAGATTCATTCTTTGACCTTGGATGTACATCAATTGTTTGGTCCCGACAGTGGTGTGGTCATACTCATTGTCTAGATCAATGTACACTGTTCGAGCATTGAAATGGGCTATTTTAACTCCTCCTCTGAGCTTATTTTGAGATGTAAAGCTTCTTCTGATCACTTCAATTCTGGGCATATTGTTAAGAAATTTGCCCACGATAGTGTATTGGAATATATTGGCTACAATGACCATATAGTCTTTCCTGGTGAAGATAACCGCTGATTGACCCTGTTTGGTGGTTATTTGGGGGGGAGGGGTTGTGAATTCTATTGGGGCTAATTTGCAGCCTGTTTTTTCTTAGTTTAGTAGCTAGGGATTGTGCGATGGTAGGAGGAGGTGGGGCAGGATAGCTGGGTTTTTTTGGTTGGGTATTGGTTTCTTTTGGTGGAGTATCTAGTTTATCGTTGTGAAGTTGGGCATTTGTGATAGGCTCTGTAGGTGACTTATTGTTCTGTGGGTGTTGAGGTTTATCAAAGTTAGCTGAGATTTTTGGGTATGTGGAAGTAGGTGGGGAAGTGGTGGTTTGGGTTTTTGTTTGAGCTGGTTGATGAGCCTTAGCAACATGACTAGGTAGCTGTGTAACATAGGTTTCTGAATTGGTACCTGGGGTTATTTTTTGTTGAGGCTAGGGCCTCAACTCATCAAAATGGGAAGTGTGAGAGGGAATTATGTTTACCTCATTGGTTGGTGTCTTCTCCAAGTGTCCTGGTGCATTGAACAACTGCTTGAATGAGGTCGACCACCTAGTTTTCTGATGAATGTGATAGGGGTCGTGCATCAGTTTTTTGGCTATGTGGTTGCATTTCAATTGCCTGGGGATGTTCATAATGAATAGGAGATTGGTTTTCACGGGTGTGATACACAATTGACTGCTTGGCAATGACTGGTGCATTTGGTCGAACACCTATAAAAGTGGTAGCTGTAGAAATCAATTTTGGAGAAATTGTGACTTTTGATTGGTTGAACTGAGGTTGTGATGGATTGGGAAGATTCCCTATAGATACCGAAATTTTTTGGCATTGACTTTGGTCAATTTGGATAGCTGGTTCACCATCTCCGACCAACTGAGCAATCGGGGAAGAAAATGAGGATTGATCACACGGAATTGGGCCTTGTAAATTGACTCCAGCACCACGATGAGCTTCAGGAACATCCAAAGGTTCATTTTCAATGAATTTCACTTCCATTGGGTCAGTGGAATTGGTTGGGGAATTTCGTCGAACACCTGTTATGTTCGCGACTGCAGAATTGGTTTTTTGAAATATTGTGGAGATTGGTTGATTGTAGTGGGGTTTTGAGGATTGGGGAATGTTCTCTAGGTTAGCAGAAACATTTTCATATTGGTTTAGTACCAAATGGATACCTGGAGCATCTTCTCCGTCAATTGTCGCCTCGCCGACGATTTGCAGAACATCGGAGCTCTCATTTCCCACGATAGAATGGTCTGAAATTTGGCGGGGAGGTAGTATTTGACCCGAGGAAGAATCTCCATGTCTTGGTATTGCTCTATTTGCACCAGAAATGGACTGGGAAATTTTTGAAGATTCTAGGTGATTTGAAGCTACAATGATCGCTGCACCTATTTGTAGATCTGCAACAACTTTCTTGGAATTTTGGAATGAAACCAACTGGGGTTTGAACGCAATGCCAAGGCGGTTCTTTAGCCAGGTATGGTGGAATTTCACCATCGGACGACGGAGTTGTGTCCATTCCGGTGGGAGACTGTCCTTAACACCGAAAATCACCTGTCTGGAGAGAAAACATTTTATTGATTGATTGATATCATGCGATCCAGAAATGGTGGGGAGGTAGTATTTGACCCGGAGAAGGATCTGTACGGCTTGGAATTGCTTGATTTGACCCAGAAATGGATTGGGAAATTTTTGAAGCAAGGGGTACATAGAATCTCTCCTATTGGGGAGTATCTCGATCGATTCCTACATGATTAAGGTTTTCCGTACTCATTACCCTAATACGATTTGAAATTGGTTTGCATGTGGTATTTTCCCTTATACTTTATGATTGATATTCTTTCCTTATTCTGTATGATTGGTCTTATTTCTATTTTTGTTTACCTGTTATTAACACTATATAAATAAGACCTTCCCCTTATTCCCCTAAGGACAGAATCACTACTCTCTCTTACTCTCACTCAGTCGATACTACACAAAATCTTCAAGATCGAGTCCATCTAGAATCGATTCTTATGAAATACACTTTCCATAGACGAAACAATACCCATTTTTACCATATTGCGGTAAGTACTCAGAAAAGGAAAGGAAATCCTGGCTCGTGGGGAAAATGCAGAGAGAAGGGCGAGAAAGTTACGGCCGCTAGCGTTTATGCTTTGAGAGACGAAGGGGAGTGTTTGAAGCGAGCCACAGGATAAGAATGAGCTACGGTTTTGGTCTAAGGGGATATAAGGAGAAAAGGGGGAAATGTTGTGAGCCGTTGATAATTTTTGATAAACGACTGAGATTTAAATAAGCTGAGTTGGGTGTGACGGGTCGTGGACTGTGGCAGACCTGTTGGGTCATTTGGTTTTGGGCTTCTTGGGGTCTATTGGGGATGGACATGTTCTTTTGGATCTTAATTTGTCCGAAAGTTAGCCCTATATTAGGATATAATATAAAATATACAAAATCCCTTGAACTAAATTATAAAAAAATGGTTATTTAATAAATAAAAATATTATTTAATACATTAAATACTAAAAAACAATAATCCATAGTTATAAAAATATGAAGATGCTATTTTGACATAAAGAATATAAAAATATAATTATTATGAGAATATAGGCTAATATTATAAATATTGTAAAATAGTAGAAAGAGGCAAATATAATTATGCAAAAAATAGTATAAAATATTATAAAATCCTTGTGAGTACAAAATAATGAATTTGGATGATAAATCACCCTGAAATAATTTTGAAGGTATAATTAATAAATATTCGAATAAATTAAATGCAAGAAAATCAATTTTAAAGCTTAAAAATTATGAAAAATACTTATATAATCCTTATAAATTGGGTGATAGTGAAAAATGATATTTTAAAAGTATACAGAATACTTTACAAAATATGAGGGCAAAATTGGTTATCAACAACTACCCTTCTTTACGCGGGAATGATGAAATAGTTATCGGATAAAGTAAAATGATGACCAATTTTGTCCGAATGAGTGATGATGAGGTATTTTGAAAAAAGAGGGCCGAACCTTGGTTCCAGCTGCCTATATATCCCTGGTGTTACAAGAATCAGACCGTGTGTAGTTGTAGATCTAACGACGAACAAAGCTGATGGAATTTTTATATGAATGGTCGTACATTTCTAAGAAGGATCTTTTTTGGGTAGGATAGAGTCATAAATAACGAGTAATTTTTTGTGGAAATATGAATGTGAATTTGAACGTTATGGATGTGCAAGGCAAATATTTGACTGGTTACGAAATAAAGAGTAATCAATTGTTGGTCATCAGTTACTTTTGAGTCAATTGAGGGTTGTGAACATTATGAACAGAAACTGGAGCGAGAATTGCTCTTTTTTGTAGCACGGTTACCTCTCGAGTTACCTGCAAAAACTTAAAACACGATGTATGCGAATATATATATATATATATATATATATATATATATATATATATATATATATATATATATATATATATATATATATATATATATATATATATATATATATATATATATATATATATATATATATATATATATATATATATATACACACATAGTTATTGGCAGAAATTTAAACATGATGCGAATTCCCTTTGGACCATGGGAGTTGTCCTCTGGACAATGAGGATGATGTCCTTATACCATGACGTCCTGGGCCATGAAGCGTATGATAAGAGATTCGCATGCCTTGAAATGGTGTCCTCAGGCCATGAGGATGGTGCCTCTGGACTATGACGCTTTTGAATAATGATATGTAGTTTCGAGAGATCCTCAAGCCATGGCATGATGTCTTCGAGCTATGAAGATGATGCCTTCAGACTATGAAACCTTCAAATAACGTGGCGATGTTTCAGCCCATGAAATGCACAGATGCATTTATATTGATTTCTTGATAGAGGGGGCAAGTGATGCTTAGTCATATGCGAGAGCAAGATAAGGCAGCGCTTACCCTTTTTTGAGATGAGGGCGGTGCTTACCCTTATGCAGAGAAAGGCAACTTGGCCTTATGAAATGATGGAGGTAGTGCTTAGCCTCAAGCAAAGTGATGAGGGCAGTGTTTATCCCTATGAGATGTAATGAGGGCAGTGCTTAGCCCTGTGCAAGGGAAGGCGATGTTTAGCCTTATGAAATGTAGTGGAGGAAGTGCTTAGCCTTATGCAATATAATGAAAAAAGTGCTTAGTCTCATCTAAAGAAAGGTGGTGTTTAGCCTTATGCAATAATGGAGGCAATGCTTAGCCTCATACAAGGTAATAAGGGCCGTGCGTAGACCTATGCAGAGCAAGGCAGCGTATAGCCTTATGCAATGTAATGGAGGCAGTGCTTAGCCTCATGAGAAGTTATGGAGACAATGCTTAGTCTCCTACAAAGTAATGGAAATAGTGCTTAGTCTCATGCAAAGAAAGGCAATGTTTAGCCTTATGCAATGTAGTGGAGGCAGTGCTTAGCCACATGCAATGTAATGGAGACAACTCTTAGTTTCATGCGGAGAAATGAGGGCAGAGCTTAGACTTATGTAGAGAAAGGGAAGAAATAGAAAAAGAAAAGTAATTCTTAGCTTGACGAGCTTGGGCTTGGTGACTTCTATCAGTGTGAAGATAGCGGTCTTGTTATATATATATATATATATATTTGTGGACGTGCTATTTATGTCCGTTATGCTTGCATCCAAATAAAAATTGTGAGTTTTGGGGAAAGGTCGGTTCATGCTCTCGATTCCTCATTTTGCCTTTTCTCCCATCTTCACACCTTGTTCGAGTCACCCTAGGTAACATCTGGCTACTAAAGAAATGTGGTTTCAAAAATATGCATTTATGGTAAATAATTTGTAAATAATGCAAGTGCTTTAAAAGTTAATGTACAAGAGTAAATAGTTTGGTGGAACCATAGGCCCTGACATGCTTTGAGACATTGTGACCTTCTTAACTTAGAATTTTGAGGACCCTCAAAATTCTACCCCAATTTAATGTATACTTCCGGCGATATTCTTCTTGGCGATACTTGACGTAATGAGGTTGAAGAAAACTCGATATCTTTCCATGGTTCCTGAAGTAAAGGGGAATGAAGATTTTATTATGATGTGACCGAACCCACTTGGTTGCCTACGTATTCCCTTTTAAACGGGAATCAGGTTAAGTGTAGTTCATGTTACATCACAAGAAAGTGCAGATACAATCTCAAACGTAATATCTCTTGACAACGTCCGAATTGATAGGTTTTGGCCATATTTCTTCGTCGATCTCTGCAAGTATGAGTGCTCCTCCTGTCAGTACCCGGTGAACCATGTAAGTACCTTGCCAGTTAGGTGAGAATTTTCCTTTTGCTTTGTCCTGGTACGAGAAGATCCGCTTCAACACCAATTGCTCCGATAGAATTGCCTTGGTCTAACCTTCTTATTGAAAACCCTTGCCATCCTATTATGGTAGAGTTGACCGTGAGACAACACGTTCATCCTTTTACCGTCAATGAGAGCTAGTTGCTCGTATCAGCCTTGTATCCATTCCGCATCGTTGAGCTCGGCTTCCTGTATGATTCTTATGGAAGTAATATCTTCCTTGGTGGGTATGACAAGTTTGTTACCGTGGACCAGTCAATAGGGAGTTCCCCAGTCGACGTGCGGATAATTGTGCGGTACACGGGAAGAGCAAATTGTAGCTTGTCATGCCACTTCTTTTATTTGTCCACCATTGTCCTCAATATTTTCTTGATGTTCTTGTTGGCTTCCTCTACGACTTCTTTTATTTGTGGCCTATATGATGTAGAGTTCTGGTGCTTGATTTTGAATGTTTCACACATGGATTTCATCAGATCACTGTTGAGATTGGTAGCATTATCGGTGATGATTGATTTGAGCACCTCGAACCAGCAGACAATACAGTCCCGAACAAAATCTTTTATGACCTTTTGTCGTAGCTTTATAGGAAGCTACTTCAACCCATTTTGTGAAGTAGTCTATGGGCATGATGAATCTGTGTCCGTTAGAAGCAGCGGGTTCAATCGGTCCGATGACATCCATGCCCCAGGCGAAAAAAGTCCAGGGTGAACTCGTTGATTGAGTTTGTTGGGTGGTACCCGTATTATATCAACATGTACCTAGAATTGGTGTCACTTCTGTACATATTTGATGCAGTCCGTCTCCATAGTCATCCAAATATACCCTACCCTTAATATCTTCTTGGCTACCCATTCATGTAAGGTCCGCAGGTTCAAGCATTTATCTCTTCGAGCAATCTAGATGCCTCCTTGGCATCAACATATTGTAGCAGGCCCAAGTTGGGAGTCCTTCTATAAGGAATTCTCCCACTTTGAAAGAAGTGGTCGGCCAATCTCCGAAGTGTGTGCTTATGAGTATGCGTAGCATTTTCTGGGTATTCTCCTTTCTCCAAATACTCCTTGATATCGTGAAACCATGGATTTCCATCAAAACTCTTCTTCAACATGAGCACAATAAGCTGGTTGCTTAGGGATTTCTATGGGGATGGTATCAATATAATTCTTTTCTGGATGTTGTATCATGGAAGACAAGGTAGCCAGCGCATCTGTGAACTCGTTCTGAACTCTTAGAACATGTTTAAACTCTATCTTTGTAAACCTCTTGATCAGATCTTGCACACAATGTAGGTGCAACAATATCTTAGTGTTTTGGTGGCCCATTCTCCGAGTACTTGATGTATTAGCAGATCTGAATCTGCGATTACCAATAATTCCTGAATATTCATGTCGATAGTCAATTTGAGTCTTAAGACGCAAGCCTCATATTCTGCAATGTTTTGGTGCAGGGGAAATTATCTTGGAGGATACCAGATAATGTTGATCGATTTATAATACCAGAACAGCTTCGATGCCACTCCTTTGAAGTTTGCAGCTCCATCAAAAAACATCCTTCAACTATCATATGCTTCAGCAATGTCTCCCCTATAAACGACACTAATGTTTTAAAAGGCGGGGGCGTGAGGCGAGGCGTTTTACCTCTGACGAGGCGAATCGTAAGCCTTGAGACATGGGGCGTAAGTACCACAGATTTTTAAATTTACTAATTCCAAGAATCTTAATATAGTTTAAAATAAAAAATAATTATAAAAATTTCATTAAATCACAAAATTAGAACAAATTCTATTTAAAATATTTATAAATTATAATTCAATTATGAATAATGTAAGGCCCCGGAAAATTTTGCTAAGCAATTTAAGATTTCGTGGTGCCAGGTAGGCTAATTATAATATTTTATGTGCTATAAATATGACGGACATAAATTGGATATGTTAATAAGTATATAACTCATATAATAAGTAATATGGGATCCAAGGAGAGGCCTAAGTCTAAGTCAAGTTGGAAAATTACATAATCGGCTAAAATTCCAAATGAGTTTGCACAAGTCCACACTTTGGACGAGCATATCTAATTATATATAAGCTGTTATGTGACGAGAAACCTATAAAATGAAAGATATTCAAGTCTAGTTTCTAACTTTTCAAACCGTTTGTCATTTGGAAACTCCTACAAGAAGTTATGATCAAATTACCAAAGGATGGCATAATGCAATTCTGCGGCCATTCTGCAACCGTTATGCGATTGCAGAAGTGGTTATGCGACTGCAAAATGGTCGCAAACCTGTCCAGTGAAGCCCAACTATGGGAACCAATTTTTTGATCCATTCTGCGACCCACATACATGTTCTGCAGTCCATTATGCGACCGCAAACCCGATTTCGGAGGCTTCTTTTCCCTATTTTCATAACCCGACCCCATTTTGATAAATAGGCTTTGGGGCTTTATTTGGGGCTTTATTTGGGGCTATTTTATAGTGAAGCTAGAGAGAGGTGAGAGAATTTTAGAGAGGGAATGAGTAACCTAATATCCTAATCATCCAATCTTGCACAAATTCTCAAGAATCAAGGAAGCTAATCTCTAGCTCACTATCCTTCCGAGTACGTCCTACTTCTAAGATTTCATATAAGAGATTATGAGTTCAAATACATATTGTGGGATTGGAAATAGGCCATGCATGTTACAATAAGTATTTGTATGAGGGGATTAATGAACCATTATGGTAGTTTCTTGTTGAAGGAGGAAGGAATTACAATTTTAGATCCTTGTAGTCTATTTTTCATGATAGGTGTTTGACAAAATTCCTAGGAGAGTTACACCATGGAAATCCTTCTAATTATTAATCAATTTTCGCTATCTTCCTATAGATTGTTATCGCTAGAAGTATTGGTGCGTTGTAGTAACTTAAGGAAAGCTCAAACAAGGTATGTTGGCTAAACTTTCCCTCTCGGAATTGAATTCCATAATGCTTCCGTAAGTTCAAGTATGACCGACTCTAAATCCCTAATTTCTACGTTCCGGGTTATCCTTTATAAACTCATAAAACTTGATTATTCCGAATGAGCCTTATATCGAAAGATAGATGTTTAAAGTATGGTTTTCTTATTAAAATGATATAGCTTTGAGTTGTATCCTAAATAAAAACTGGTATACCAATTAGGTGAGGAAAACTCGATATACTTAATACTCTTAATTGCTATTATGTGTACTAAATATATTGACTGAGTGTGCCTAGTTGTTGACAAACTATAAAGATTTTTGAAAATGAATTAAATGAACTGGGGAAATAGAGTGTGGATAACGTGTCGAGAACTTAAGTTATGATTGTGATTAGTGATGCCAAGGAAATGAGAAAAGTGAAATAAATTATGAAATGAGCCTCGACTCAACTGTTTTAAATGACTTCTAAAAGTAGAATTTGCCTAAAAGCTCTATAGAGGTATGTATGGCTAAAATCGCCTCTTGTTAGAAATTTAACCCCTTGGTGTCCATACAATTGATGTAAGCTCCAACCTTGATTGATGTGGAAAAAGATATTCCAAACGTGCTTGTGTGGTAAGAATGTATGTGCAATATGTGTATGAATGCTCCCATTATGCTATCTTGTCACTTGGGAGTTGTGTTAAAGATATGGAATATGTGTTAAATTTCCAAAGTATGTGAAAGCCTCTATATGCCCACTGTGAGCATGTGATTTTTACTCGCCGTATCGTCCTATAAAAATCTCAATAAATCAATTAATTTTATGAATATTGATTGATTCTTCAGTAATTAATTGTGAATTATCTGAAATTCATCTTTCAAAAAATCATCGAAATTCTGCATTATGAAATTATTGCTTATAATTATTTAAACGATAGACAAATGAAGAATATCTGACGTAATATAGTCTTTAATAGTTAATTACTACAGAAATTAATCATCTTTTATTCGATAAAACACGGTTTGA